>JAWDGP010001162.1:222500-287500 GCA_033675545.1 Elysia crispata | reverse complement strand
ATACAACCTATTGAACGGAATAATGCACTGTTCGTTACCGTCTTGTAACAGATGTGATAGATATTTTTTTCAGTCATTTTAAAACTTAAACATGCTTCTCTCTCTCTCTCTCTCTCTCTCTCTCTCTCTCTCTCTCTCTCTCTCTCTCTCTCTCTCTCTCTCTCCCTCTCTCTCTCTCTCTCTCTCCCTCTCTCTCTCTCTCTCTCTCTCTCTCTCTCTCTCTCTCTCTCTCTCTCTCTCTCTCTCTCTCTCTCTCTCTCTCTCTCTCTCTCTCTCTCTCTCTCTCTCTCTCTCTCTCTCTCTCTCTCTCGCTATTCAAGCCAGCATGAAAGCCACTGTTCCTGAAGCATCTATTTTTTGTAGATGCGGATAGCTCAGTGGTTAAGTGCCTGGTCTTGTCTCGGAAAGGCGATGGGTGCCGCATCGAGGTGCAGGTTCGATCCCTGTTCATTCCATCTGTTATTATGTTTCCACGTCTGTCGTCTTATTTGTCTTGATAGATAAATAAATAGATCGATAGATAGATAGATAGATAGATAGATAGATAGATAGATAGATAGATAGATAGATAGATAGATAGATAGATAGATAGATAGATAGATAAATGGATGGATGGGTGGATGGATATATAAATAAATAAATAGATAAAATAATTAAAAATCAAATATATACGGTTGATACGGAGAAATTGAATGATAGACGTGTATGTGAAGAGAGATTTAAGTTGATTGCTCATGTAAGAGAAAAGAAGAAGTCAACGAAAAAAAAAGAAATTAAAAAAAAAGAATGAAAACATATGACATGGTAAACAGATTCATTGAAAAAAATACTTTTACTGAAGTTTGATTTTCAAATTTGTTAGATCAAGTTACGTCATAAAAATTAAAAATCTACAAGAGACGAGACATTAAACTCAGGTAAATTAATGTAAAATTTGACTTTGCTTTTTTGTGATTTACAAATAAAACATAATTGTGTTTAAAATCAACATGCAAAAAATGTACAATTTTTCCGGTCCAGGGTTAATCTGCGAGCACATTTCCTTCACTGTAAATCTTGCTCAGTTTCTGCAACTAGAGAGAAATTTCTCACAAGTACAAGGAAAGGACTAAATAGTTTTATTTTTTGCATCTGCAAACAAATATTGAAATTTATTATGACCAGTGGAACATTGTGTAACCAGTAGAAGTAATTGTAATCACTTGAACGTATTGAAGTTTATTGCAATCAGTAGAATCTATTGTAATCAGTGGAACCTAATGAAACAAGGGAAATCTATTTCAATCAGTAGAATCTATGGTTACCAGTAGAAACTATTGTAAACAGTAGACTCTAATGAAACAAGGGAAATCTATTTCAATCAGTAGAATCTATGGTTATCAGTAGAATCTATTGTAACCAGTGGAACCTAATGAAACAAGGGAAATCTATTTCAATCAGTAGAATCTATTGTAACCAGTGGAACCTAATGAAACAAGGGAAATCTATTTCAATCAGTAGAATCTATGGTTACCAGTAGAAACTATTGTAAACAGTAGACTCTAATGTGACCAGTGAAATCTATTTCAATCAGTAGAATCTATGGTTATCAGTAGAATCTATTGTAACCAGTAAAATCTATTGTAACCGGTAGAATCTATTGTAATCAGTGAAATCTATTGCAATCAGTAAAATATATTATAACCAGTAAAATCTACTGTAACCAGTAGAATCTATTGTAACCAGTAGAATCTATTGTAACCAGTATAATCTATTGTAGCGAGTGAAATCTACTGTAACCAGTAGAATCTACTGTAATCAGTAAAAGCTACTGTAACCAGTGAAATCTATTGTAACCACTAGAATCTATTGTAACCAGATGAACATAGTGAAACCAGTGGAACATTGTAACTAGCGAAATCTATTGTAGCCAAGAGAATCAATTTTAAACAGTAGAATCTATTGTAACCAGATGAACATAGTGAAACCAGTGGAACATTGTAACAAGCGAAATCTATTGTAGCCAAGAGAATCAATTTTAAAGAGTAGAATATATTGTAACCAAATGAACATAGTGAAACCAGTGGAACATTGTAATTAGTGGATCTTCTTGTCACACAGCCGAGGTTCGTTACTAACATATCGCATCAAGATTTTTGTATTTGTACCTCGGATAAATACTTTGATGGTGAACTCTGTCTGTACTTCTCCATCAAGTAACCTGTAACACATGTAACCCACTGGAAGCTTAGGACAGGAACCACTAGTAAAGCAACACGTTCATATTTGTAGAGTTTGTTACTTTACACACGGTTTTACAACGTCAAATCAATGCAGTAGTTCCACAGCTGAGACTGACTCTTATTACAGCCATAAAGCTAGCTGACTTCAGTAATCAGTCTTATCCTAGGAAACCTTTTTTTTTTTTTCAAATTCTATCTAAGGATTTTTGAAACACTTCTTAGAAGTTCACGAATTCAGGCAAAAAATGTCCAAATGTGCACTACTGTACGGGCATTGAAATCTGCACATTTATTTTAACCGATATATAACAATAAATATTTGATTTTACAAATTAAGGTTATAAACTCTTAAACAGAGAAGCTGTCAGCCATACTCTGCCGTCATAGACCTTATTACCTGAAAATCTCCGAACCATGTTGTTCTCTAGAAATTTTGTTTCTTGAAGTAATACTTGGCGGTGACTCCAAGATACAAATAGATTTAAAATAATGAGAGATATTTAAAACTTTTCAAAATGCTTTAATGCACTAAAGGAGCGGGTCCGTTAAAAGAAATAAGACTGACTTTGTGAATATGGTATTATATTATAGATATATGCTTGGTCTGAGCAAAAGCAATGGAGAGTTTTAAAAATCTACAAAAACATCAGTCACATAAGTATAAAAAATATATTGAAATATTTTCGCATTAACATAAAAAGTATTACTTTGGCGTGACCCCTGTCACAAAAGGTTATCCTAACAATATATGAACGTTTGTGCGACCTCTTTTTCAACAGGTTATCATAACAATACATGAACCTTTATTTCACTTGAACGATAAATCTGCAGAGGAGACTTCCTTCCTTTCAAGAGGAACACTTCCCTCCTTTGTAAAGTGAATAACCACCTCAGCGTTGAAGGACATGTTGAGACTCGTCCTGAGAAGTTCAAAGCTTGAAATAATTTGACGGGAGATTACTCTTTCTGGCCGATTGGATGTGTGGATAAATGTACTTCAAACCATTAGGAGTCGCTGAATAACTCTATCTGGCCGATGGGGTATGTGGATAGAAATACTTCAAACCATAGGAGAAGCTGAATAACTCTATCTGGCCGATGGGGTATGTGGATAGAAATACTTCAAACCATAGGAGAAGCTGAATAACTCTATCTGGCCGATGGGGTATGTGGATAGAAATACTTCAAACCATTAGGAGACGCTGAATAACTCTATCTGGCCGATGGGGTATGTGGATAGAAATACTTCAAACCGTTAGGAGACGGGGAATAATTCTATATGGCCGATGGGGTATGTGGATAGAAATACTTCAAACCGTTAGGAGACGGGGAATAATTCTATATGGCCGATGGGGTATGTGGATAGAAATACTTCAAACCGTTAGGAGACGGGGAATAATTCTATATGGCCGATGGGGTATGTGGATAGAAATACTTCAAACCGTTAGGAGACGGGGAATAATTCTCTCTGGCCGATGGGGTGTGTGGATAGAAATACTTCAAACCGTTAGGAGACGGGAAATAATTCTGTCTGGCCGATGGGGTGTGTGGATAGAAATACTTCAAACCGTTAGGAGACGGGGAATAATTCTATATGGCCGATGGGGTGTGTGGATAGAAATACTTCAAACCGTTAGGAGACGGGAAATAATTCTCTCTGGCCGATGGGGTGTGTGGATAGAAATACTCAAACCTTTGGGGGACGGGAAATGATTCTATCTAGCCGATGGGATGTGTCTAGGAAAAGCCTCAGGGAATCCCGGAAGCCTTCTTTTATCAGAATCGTTGTTCATAGCACGGCTGTCAGCACTCGACTCGTCTGCCACTGGACGGGTGACTGAAATACCCAGAGAGGTTTTCTCATCACTAGTATCAAAACTGCTTCCAGGAGGGTACAGGGAGTGGCCTGTAGCTGCCGCACACTCTCGAGCTTCTCGTGATGGCTGTGGAGACAAGTGGAAGAACTCTTTGTCTTTGGCCTTATCATTCTGAAGCGAAACACAGTTGTGTAAGGTTTCAGGAGCGCTAAAGTTTGGATACTCACGAACCGCCCCACGAAATGTTTGATCAAATTTTTCAACTTGAGTTTGGATTTGAAATGCTGAAGATTGTGAGTCATCATGCTGATCCATGCCACCTAGACAAGTTAACAGTAAATGTGCACCAGGATCCAGGGTACGGGGAGGGGACATAGTTAGAGCACGAGAGGAGTCGGAATATGGAGTAAATGGCCTGTACGGGGTTTCTTCATGGCAGCTGAACTGTAGATAACATCGCCTCGCACCCCGCGAGAAAGGCGAGCTTTGGGTATATCCTCTGGGGACATCATGAAATGGACTTGGGAAGCCAGCTGACTCTTGGTCAGCAAAGACACACGGTGTCCAGGACGGGCTCGTGGGAGAATCGACACTTGTCGACGCTGGAGATGGGGATGGAGTCACCATAGCAACGCCAGCAGTGACCGGCGAGATACCGATACAACCTTGTCGGCTGAATATGTCAAGATGGCAGATGTCATTCACATCATCGTGGTCGATATGATTTCCTGTGAACATTTCTTGGGTACTTGCAGACGTGCCCATTACAATTTTGGGAGATTCTTTCATATCGAGGCTGAGAGAATGATGTTCAGGGCTGTTCTCTTCGCCTGTGTTCATGTCGGAGTATGGCCAGGAGTTTCCTGACAACAGAGCGTGGAGCTCATTGTGGTCCAGTATTGATTCTAGAGTGTCATTTGGTAAAGTGGCGCCAGATTGACAAGAGGCTGGCAAACAAGAATGGCCATGATAGTTGTCAACTGATGGAGAAAAAGGGAAGAAAGGTGGGTGAACACCTGATGATAGGAAAGAAAGACTATTTTCTCCTTGCGAATTCAAAGACTGCTGATAAAAATTATGAGACGTGTGATATTGGTTGTTGTTTTGATTGAAGTGCAGTCTGTGAGCATCATGTGGGTATACACTGTCGCTGCCGGTCGAACAAGTTGAGTTGTGGGACACAGAGCGCGCGCTGCTATACTTGTCAGAGTTTGAGAGGTCGTCGACAGCGCCAAGCTCTGAGCTGCTCTCAGAACGTTGCAACTGACGTGGTGCTGATTGACCTTTTGGCCTGACATACTCCACGCCTGGTTCTACAAAGAAGGACAGTGGAAGCTTTCTTTGTTTAAAAGATGCCGAACCCGTTTTCCCATTGCCTGTTGCGAAATGTTTAGTACCATTGGTAATTTTAGAGGAAATATCTTCACTGTTGACCAAGTAGTCATTCCTGTTTTTCTCAAGCTTGTGAAGGTCGAACAAGGCGTTGAGGGATTTGTTCTGTAAGCCTAGCCGGGATGACTCCCGTCTGCATCTCTTGCTGTTGTAACCCTTCTCAGCTCCAGACTTGCTGGCAGACAAAGTCTCCCTACGCTTGAGCTGCGTGTGCAGGTATTTTCTGTGATTGACCTTTCGCCGCGACCTCGGCGGCCGCTCGAGCGCCATTTTTATACTGCAAGCTGCTACATCTAAAAAGTTGAGAAGATTTACTGTATCTGGGTTATGGATCATAGTGTCAAGGCCAGGCTGCATTTTAATGGGATGCTGATAAGGTGGGCAGTCCTTGGATGTCATTTTGCTTAAAGGCAAGAGGTGAAGGTCATGTGTAACTGCAGAGCTAGGTCAGGTGAAGAGTCAACCTTCACCCCTTCCAAAAAAAAACAACAACAAAAAACCGTCTCTAGATAGTGCAACGTCTCGAGGGTGAGATCCTCTGGTGTCCGTTAGTTTCTGGGATGGAGAAAAGAGGGAGGTTAAGGAGATATAGAAGTATTGCGCGGGCTGTGAATTATAAGTGACCTTCCCTCCCCCCTCGCCTCCCCCAAAATTATAACACATAACCGTGAAGTCAAATTCTGTACGATATGAAATAGCATGAAGCGAATGAGGATATCGATTAAACTAACAGTGCAATGGCGTGAAAAAACGCATGAACAATTTTAGAATTTGTGTTGAACAGCCTCGTTCTTTGTTTACTTTATTCTAACAATTGGTCTGTTAAGCGATTCAGATCCCTCTATTGATGAGATACTTAATTTTATTCTTTACCTCCTTTATGCAATAAATCATGTGAGAGAATAACAAATATTTTTAGTGTATATTAGTATTCACCAATTCATCCTTAATGTCCCTCTGTACCCATCTCTCAATATCTATCTATCTATCTACCTATTTTATCTACTGATCTTCCCATCTATATAATTATTCTATCTACCTATTTTATCTACTGATCTTCCCATCTATATAATTATTCTATCTACCTATTTTATCTACTGATCTTCCCATCTATATAATTATTCTATCTACCTATTTTATCTACTGATCTTCCCATCTATATAATTATTCAATCTGTTAATATCTTCTTACTTACTTATCTGGTATGTATCTATCTTTATGTGTGCTGCTTATCCAACCAAACAATCTGTTCATATATATATATTTATATACTTTTCTCCTTAGTCTATCTATCTACTTATCTATTTGTCTATTTATCTATCAGAATATTTGCCTCAGACCTTTTATAAATCTATCCACCTACCTGTCTATCTGTCTAGCTATCTGGCTATTGACCTCATTATCTATATGTGTGTCTATATAGCTAATTGAATGTTCATCTAGTGACGCCAGACATAGATCAAATAGCGACACAGTCATTTGTTTTCTCAAACCATGCACCCAGCAGCCACACGTCTGTTCTCAACATTTGACTCGAAGCGTTCGGAGGGAAATCCCCCAGTTTTGTGCCGTAAACACGCCAGGATAGCTCAGCCGGCAGAGCTGTTGGATCAACAGCAAACCGGCGGACAACCGGCCGCTAACACAAGCGCCGCCTTTAGGCAAGCTTGGGGGAGGATGCACTATGGGAAAGAATGTTCACACTCCCTACATCTCTATCTCGCGAAAAAAAAGAAGCGATTACAAATGATAATTGTTTGATTTTGTGACAGTATCTCTTGTTTAGAAAAGATGATTCGACTCTATATGATATTCCTTGTCTCGAAAAGATAATGATTCGACTCTATAATGGTTTTCCTTGTTTAAAACAGATAATGATTTGATTCTGTGTGGTATTGCTTGTTTAGAAAAGAAAGTGATTCGATTCTATAATGGTTTTCCTTGTTTAAAACAGATAATGATTTGATTCTGTGTGGTATTGCTTGTTTAGAAAAGAAAGTGATTCGACTCTATAATGGTTTTCCTTGTTTAAAACAGATAATGATTTGATTCTGTGTGGTATTGCTTGTTTAGAAAAGAAAGTGATTCGATTCTATAATGGTATTCCTTATGTAGTAATTCTTTCTATTATTCATAATTAATATTAATAATGTGCCCAAAATGCCTTTAAAAGAATCGGAGCTTTAAACAAGAAAAACAAACAGCAAAAGATTGCAATTAGTAACTATTTGATTGAACTCTGATTTGAATCTATTTTTTCCTCTAAAATCTTTTTTCTCTTCTTTACAGATAAAAACACTGCAATGTGACCGGTACCTTCAAGAAATGTGAACTGTGAAATATCACTTAATATCCCAAACTAGTCATCACATCTATTTGGACATGATTATTCGAATAAAACAAAACAATCACCCCGCCTTGTAACTTTTTTTTTTCATTCAGGTATTCTGTCATATCGGATGATAAGCTATTTTTTTTTTTATTCTCTTTCTATTCTCTTTTTCCCTTCGCCGGTTTTTTATTTTTTATTTTTTATTTATTTTTTTTTTGTTTTGTTGCTCCATTTATTCCAGTGATGCGAATATATTTTAGGCCTATTGGAATAAACATGTGGTACTTCTGAATGCTGTAGATACTTAAATGATTTAGTGTGAACAGTTTGACCTAAAAATGAGAACTTGGCATTATATCGCTCACCTTGCAAATAGAAAATGATAAATCACGGTTTTGGTGGTTTCACCTTGAATAAACCAACTCCCACACAAGGATGGTCCACATCTTTGCCGAGAGATTTTCACTCACTACGAGGCTTTCCTAACCCATAACCAATTTCAACTCCGATAATTGTTGCAGTAATACCGTTTGTACTATCAACATCTCACCGGATCTCTGGCAGTTTGGTCTGGTTCTGGATTAGTACAATGATTATATCCACATCTGACTGGATCAATAAAGTGTGTGTATCCACATCTGACTGGATCAGTGCAGTGATTGTATCCACATCTGACTGGATCAATAAAGTGTGTGTATCCACATCTGATTGGATCAGTACAGTGATTGTATCCACATCTAATTGGATCAGTACAGTGATTGTATCCACATCTAACTGGATCAGTACAGTGATTGTATCCACATCTAACTGGATCAGTACAGTGATTGTATCCACATCTAACTGGGTCAGTACAGTGATTGTATCCACACTAACTGGATCAGTACAGGGATTGTATCCACATCTAACTGGATCAGTACAGTAATTGTATCCACATAAAGCGAGTGGAATAAGCCACGCTTGATGTGCTGACCACACACAGACCCAGAGTCTGAATGAAACGACTGCCCAGAAGCCGCTTGTTATTCATAACCAGAGACCAGCCCGTTAACAAGAGCCCGCGCGAGGAATCATGGGGGATGGGGAATACAAAATCAGACGGACGGAAAATCGCACCTAAGCGGGACTTCTAAGAATGGGAGGAAGCGGATGGGGGGGGGGGGGGAGGGGCGGGGGGTGGAGGCGAGATAAGAGTGTCGGAAAGAGAGTGAGAGCGATTGTTCGCCCAACACGTAGATAGGAATCAATAACACTTACTCACAGGCATCAAGCAAGAAGGTAAGAAAGAGAGAGAGAGAGAGAGAGAGAGAGAGAGAGAGAGAGAGAGAGAGAGAGAGAGAGAGAAAGAATAGCAATCCGAGGAATGAATAAATTAGAAAGAACGAAGAACGAACGAGACAATGAGCCATAAAGAATGGGTAAAAGATTATTTTACTTTAACTGTTTCTGTGCTATGCAAAAGGGCAGATCATTCGCAGGGACATAACTACTATCTATCTATCGATCTATCTATCTAGGCCTACATGGATAGAAAGACATCTATGTAGGAGAAAATGTATGAAGACAGTCGTTGATATCTATCAGGGTAGAAAGTAAATGAATAGATAGACAAATCAAACAGATAAACAGATAGACAGAAAGGAAGCTGAAAAAAGATAAATTTGGAAAGATAATTGTAGAAAAAGTAACATCACCTCTCTCTCTCTCTCTCTCTCTCTCTCTCTCTCTCTCTCTCTCTCTCTCTCTCTCTCTCTCTCTATCTATCTATCTATCTATCTATCTCTCCATCTATCTATCTATCTATCTATCTATCTATCTATCTATCTATCTATCTCTCTGTCTGTCTCTTTCGTCTTCTTCATCTTTTTTTGTTTAAATCCCTTTGTCTTTTCTCTCTATCTCTTTACTTTTGGTCTCTTCTTCTCGCTCTCTTCATGTTCCGCATGCCCAGTTTTTGCTGTCCCTCGGTTTAGATCCGTGTGTGAAGGATTGCCGCTATGACCAATCACGAGCGGAATAGGAAAGTAGGCGGTTCTAACAGAGAGAGGCGGGGCCAAAACAGGAGAACAGTGTTGGTAGACAGGGCGCTCTGACAAGCGGGGACAACAATAGCGGACCCCAGCTCGGACTGAGATATGACCGCGATTACCTGGTCATACACGGCTGTGCAAGGCCATTGTTTGTTCCAATCTACACATCTAATCATATATTTCTCTCACAAACATTATCTGTTCTCATCTGCACCGAAGAGCACACACACACACACACACACACACACTGTTTGAAAATCATGGTAATAATTTGGGTTTATGAGTTCTTGCTCAAAGGACATTTGATTAAAATAATATAATTAAAGCCAGACTGGTTCAAATTTATATTATGTCCAGAATAATTGTAGACATTTGTAAAAATAGAATGAAAAAAAAAAGCCAATTTGTTTTTAAATTTTCCTTGAGTCTTTATTTGCTAACCTTTACTGTTTGATTTTGTCTTTTGTTTCCTTGCAAAGCTCCAGATATAAATGTATCGATGTGTTAATATTTTCAGGTGTTTGTATGTGTGTGTGTGTGTGTGTGACACAACTGTATGTCATCTTCTATGAATCTTACCAAACCATAACTTTTAAATTATGATAAATCATTTCTAAAAATCTGCAGGATCAAAACATATTAATAGCTGTAAAATCGGTGAAGCGTGATTCTCTTGTAAAGTTTTGAAACACTTTGTCTCCTTTTAGAAGGGATAATCATCTTGAACATGAATTGGACGTGTCGGTAATGCTACCGATAATATCTCTATCTAGATAGTGGGCAGTTTACCACGCTACACCTCTATCAAGATAGTGGGCAGTTTACCAAGCTACACCTCTATCTAGATAGTGGGCAGTTTACCAAGCTACACCTCTATCTAGATAGTGGGCAGTTTACCAAGCTACACCTCTATCTAGATAGTGGGACCTTAGTACCAGGCTACATTTTCTATCTAGATAGTTGGCAGTTTACCAAGCTACACCTCTATCTAGATAGTGGGCAGTTTACCAAGCTATACCTTTTATCTAGATAGTGCAGTTTACCAAGCTACACTTCCTATCTAGATAGTTGGCAGTTTACCAAGCTACACCTCTATCTAGATAGTGCGCAGTTAACCAAGCTACACCTCTATCTAGATAGTGGGCAGTTTACCAAGCAACACCTCTATCTAGATAGTGGGCAGTTTACCAAGCTACACCTTCTATCTAGATTGTGGGCAGTTTTCAAGCTACACCTTCTGGTTATATAACAAGGCATTATTACCAAGCTACACCTTCTATCTAAATAGTGGGAATTTTACCAAGCAACGCCTCTATCTAGATAGTGGGCAGTTTACCAAGCTACACATTCTACAGATAGTGGGCAGCTTTCCAAGCTACGCATTCTTTATCAGTGGTCAGTTTACAAGCTACGCCTTCTATCTAGATAGTAGGCAGCTTTTCAAGCTATAATAGGCAGTACGAAGCTACACCTTCTATCTAGATAGCGGGCAGATGTACCAAACTACACCTTCTATCTAGATGGGGGGGCAGTTGTACCAAGCTGCACATTTTATCTAGAGAGTGGATAGTTGTGACAATCTACCCTTTGTGTTAACATTTGAAGATCTTCAAAACCATGTCAAATTTCTTTGAAATTTTCGTTGTTTTCAAATGACAGATAAAATTATAAGCTAGCTCACTTCTAGCTATTTTTATGGATTTACAATTAAATAGTAGATTTGGACCTAGATTTAAAATTTAGATTAAAAATCACTCAGTAAGTTCAGTCATCAAAACTTACAAACTGTTAAATATGCTCATTTTTACCAATAAGAAAAAAATTATAAAACTAAATTAAGTTCATTTTTCTAGTCTATATATTAGTAAAATTTCAACGTTTCTTAACTTTTTTTTTTTTTTTCGAGCGTTTTACGTCTTTTAACAATATACTAAATAAGCACAAATAAAGTTGAATGAAGTCGTCGATTGAAATAAGCTACCCGTTCATAATCTTATAAGAATGAAAGCAAATGCAGATACTTACAAAGGAAAGACAAAACGTAAGGGGAAAAAAAATTAAAAAGAGCTAAAAAAATTGCTTTGAAATTTCTTGTGTGAGCAACACCATTTTTAGCTTTGGAATCCATCGAGAAACTTGTCTACTTTCCTCAGGAAAGCAATGTCAGGTTACAGATTATTTTACGCGTGGTTTTTTTTTTAATGATCAATTAAATATCATATAAAATGTGTAAGCTACCAGAATGACTCTAAAAATCTGAAACCGGAGATGCTAGTGAAGGTATAACATCCCAGTTTCTCCCTGCTAGTGGAGATATAACACCTTGTTCTCTCCCTGTTTATGGAGATATAACACCCAGTCTCTCCCTGCTAATGGAGATAATAACACCCCAGTCTCTCTCAACTAGTGGGGATATAACATCTTGTTCTCTCCCTGATAAAGGAGATATAGAGCCCCAGTCTCTCCAGACTAGTGAAGATATAACACCAAGGTCTCTCTCAATAAGTGGAGATAATAACACCCCAGTCTCTCCAGACTAGTGGGGATATAACACCCCAGTCTCTCCCAACCAGTGAAGATATAACACCCCAGTCTCTCCCAACCAGTGAAGATATAACACCCCAGTCTCTCCAGACTAGTGGGGATATAACATCTTGCTCTCTCCCTGATAATGGAGATATAGAGCCCCAGTCTCTCCAGACTAGTGAAGATATAACACCAAGGTCTTTCTCAATTAGTGGAGATAAAACAACCCAGTCTCGCCCTACTAGTGGAGATATAACATCCAGTCTCTCCCTCCTAGTGGAGATAATAACACCCCAGTCTCTCTCAACTAGTGGGGATATAACACCCCAGTCTCTCCCAACTAAACAGTGAAGATAATTATAACAGCTCAGTCTCACCCTGCTAGTGAAGATATAGCACCCCAGTCTCTCCCTCCTAGTGAAGTTATAACACCCCAGTCTCTCCCTCCTAGTGAAGATATAGCACCCCAGTCTCTCCCAACAAGTGGAGTTATAACACCTCAGTCTCTCCCAACTAAACAGTGAAGATAATTATAACAGCTCAGTCTCACCCTGCTAGTGAAGATATAACACCCCAGTCTCTCTCAACTAGTGGGGATATAACACCCCAGTCTCTCTCAACTAGTGGGGATATAACACCCCAGTCTCTCTCAACTAGTGGGGATATAACACCCCAGTCTCTCCCAACCAGTGAAGATATAACACCCCAGTCTCTCCCAACCAGTGGAGATATAACATCTTGCTCTCTCCCTGGTAATGGAGATATAGAGCCCCAGTCTCTCCAGACTAGTGGAGATATAACACCAAGGTCTTTCTCAATTAGTGGGGATATAACACCCCAGTCTCTCCCAACCAGTGGAGATATAACACCCCAGTCTCTCCCAACCAGTGGGGATATAACACCCCAGTCTCTCTCAACCAGTGGAGATATAACACCCCAGTCTCGTGGAGATTATAACACCCCAGTCTAACCAGTGGAGATATAACACCCCAGTATCTCCCAACCAGTGGAGATATAACACCCCAGTCTCTCTCAACCAGTGGAGATATAACACCCCAGTCTCTCCCAACCAGTGGAGATATAACACCCCAGTCTCTCTCAACCAGTGGAGATATAACACCCCAGTCTCTCCCAACCAGTGGAGATATAACACCCCAGTCTCTCCCAACCAGTGGAGATATAACATCTTGCTCTCTCCCTGAACCAGTGGAGATATAGAGCCCCAGTCTCTCCAGACCAGTGGAGATATAACACCAAGGTCTCTCTCAATTAGTGGGGATATAACACCCCAGTCTCTCCCAACCAGTGGAGATATAACACCCCAGTCTCTCCCAACCAGTGGAGATATAACACCCCAGTCTCTCTCAACCAGTGGAGATATAACACCCCAGTCTCTCCCAACCAGTGGAGTTATAACACCCCAGTCTCTCCCAACCAGTGGAGTTATAACACCTCAGTCTCTCCCAACCAGTGGAGTTATAACACCCCAGTCTCTCCCAACCAGTGGAGTTATAACACCCCAGTCTCTCCCAACCAGTGGAGATATAACACCCCAGTCTCTCCCAACCAGTGGAGATATAACACCCCAGTCTCTCACAACAAGTGGAGATATAACACCCCAGTATCTCCCAACCATTGGAGATATAACACCCCAGTCTCTCCCAACCAGTGGGGTTCTAACACCTTGTTCTCTGCCTGCTAGTGAAGATATAACACCCTAGTCTCTCTCAACTAGTGGTCAACTAGTGGGGATAGAACGCCTTGTTCTCTCCCTGCTAGTGAAGATATAGAGCCCCGGTCTCTCCAGACTAGTAAAGATACAACACCCCAGTGTCTCCCTGCTACTGTCGTGTAACACACCAGAGTCCTTGTCAATTTTTTATCCCATCCACTTTCAAGTCCAGGATCTCAACTTGGGATTCTCTCCGTTACTGGTGAAGCCACATTAAAGGCGGCTCATTAAGGTGTTCACTTTTAATTCGGTTATTTCTTGTTTTGTAGCAATCAAATTTGCTGTCTATCTCATTTATCTTTTTTTTTTTTTATCATTGTTATTATTATTCGAGAGAAACAGGAGAGACAGAGAAAGAGGCACACACAGAGAGACTGACAGACAGACAGAGAGATCAGAAAGATAAGCAGATAGACAAGCATAGGGACTGACAGAAGACAGACGGAGAGAAAAAGCGAGAGAGGGGCGAAAGAGAGAGGGAGAGAGAGAGAGAGAGAGAGAGAGAGAGAGAGAGAGAGAGAGAGAGAGAGAGAGAATGAAACGGGAAAAAGAGAGAGAAAGAAAGAGAGAGAGACTGGGAGGAAGAGATATAAAAAGAGACTGACAGAAAGTGAGAGAGATAGAAAGAGAGAGATATAGAAAGAGAATGTTTCCTTTGATCACTGAACAACTAGGTGCAATGATTTTACACTTTTTAAACCTTTTCTTGTGGAAGACGCTGCTCGAGTTCTATGATAATGACTGTTGAAATGCGATGGTGAGGCGCGCGCGGCATAGAGAATTAAGATGATTGTAAATCATTACGGAGATCATCAATTACAGCGGATTCATACAAAATGGTCCATTCTCAAATTTTCCTAAAAAAAAAAAAGTTGAAATTGAAAGCTGTGTATTCACTGTGTTACCTGTACCGCGTTTTGTGCCAGTCTAGGCTAAGTGTTCAGAGTAGTAATTTAGGCTTCACACAAGCGTTTCACACTATCTTTACAGACTCTGTAGATTATTTACTTTAATTGTATTAATGTATTTCCATGACTCGGTTCACCAGTCTTTATCTTCACTTTCTCTCAGCTTGGGGGTTGTCATGGGGTTGTCAAAATTTACAAAAAAATCTTTCTTACTATTAAAGGGAGAAGTAATAAATGATTTATTGCTCAAAATGTAAAACATAATGATAATAACTCATTCGAGACAATTTCTACAGTGATGAGTCAAAAAAGTCGAACGACGCAAAAAAATGTTTATTTCCGGAAGTTAGTATAGCCTGCTGGGCCACACGAGACCATTATAAATATAGTTTTGGACCTGGTCCAGTGAGGACGCATCCTGTCTAGGTTAGATAAATCATATGTCGAGAGAAACAGTTCGAGAGGACGAAAACCAAAATCTTTGTCAGTCTAAATCAAAGCGGTTTCAGTTACTATTGGTTCCTTTGTTCATGAAATAGCAACTCAAGTGAACGGTTTCAGTTGTTTTAAACTGAGAATGGGCATTTTAAATTCCTCGTTGATCAAGTCGGTTATTGTGAGACTTGGCAATCTACTATTTCATTCAATTATATGTATGGGAGATCACCTATGTAATAGATAAAATGCATAAAATAAAGTACGCTTTACTTTTCGCTGTTATATATCTCAAAATGCAGAATTAATTATTCAAGTATGTATTTATTTCTCTATTTACTTATGACCATGCATAACCAATAATAAAATACATGTCTATACAGCCAACCGAGTAAGCGTAAACTAAAAACTTCTCGGGATTTTCTATTAACATACGATCATCAACAGAGGTAGCAAATCACAAATACATTAAATTATTCTGCGGTGACAAGTTTTTACTTTGTCTTTTTTATCTAGGCTGGACGACTTTCAAACCGAGCTTCATAAAAAGAGCCATCGGTGATGGAAAGTTCCGTTTAGACTCTTTGCCCCAGGTTTGAGGGAAGCAGATCAGAAGAAGCAAAGATTTAATTTGTTCGGACGGAGAAAGTCCGGTCCGTGTAAAAAAATGACCAACGCGATGGGCTTTACACCGGCGTAACACCTGTAAAAACAAGAGCACTAAGTAGCGGGATGAGCGGACAGAGGTCATAAACCACAGGTCTAAAGCTGGATATAAAGCCTTGGAAGAGGGAGGCAACCACTATCAAACTCTAGTGGACGTTAGTCGCAGGAACGATAATTACCGGGACAGCCCTAGTGAGCAGAGGCGGAGGAGCAATATTTCCATGTTTAGTAGACCACAAAACCTCCAACTTTGAAAGAATGGATGAAGGAGAAAAGGTGAACAGTAACAACTCTTGCAGCCTCCCCGCAGAGCCCAGGTACAGACGACAAGTTCATAGCCTCTCTTCAAAGTGGCGCCGCCTTCAGGACACGGTCTCCTCCGACCTTCCGGTCCCGTCAGCTAGGGAGGGGGGAGCTTGTCTTTTCGCCATGAGCAGAGAGACGTCATTACACCGTGAGGGACACTCAAAGCATTGGTACTGTCTCGGGTCAAACGATACAAAGGTTTGACCTGGTTTAATGAACCTGTGTGTGGGTTCTAGGTGGCGACAATCAGTCTCAGGGTGCAGCGCGTGGGACAGTGTGTGGGGCAGTGTGTGGGACAGTGTGTGTGGCAGTGTGTGCCGGTCAGTGTGTGGGACAGTGTGTGGAACAGGGACGCACAGCACGTGAGACTTTGAGTGGAACAATGTGTGGGTCAGTGTGTCGGACAGCGCGTGGGATAGTGTGTGGGAAGTGTGTGGAACAGAGTGTCGCACAGCACGTGAGACTTTGAGTGAGTGGACAATGTGTGGGTCAGTGTGTCGGGCAGCGAGTGGGATAGTGAGTGGGACAGAGTGTTGGACAGCACCTGTAGAACAGTGTGGAACAGTATGTGGGATCCTAACAAACAACAGGAGACACATAGTAAATCAAAGGGACAGAAGTGAATATCAGACATAGAAAAATGAATTATGAAGATAATTATGATAACCTTGAACAATTTCGCCTTTTTTTTAATCCAAAGATTGTTTACATTTTCACTATTAAAATCTAAAAAATCGATAGGCATTTGGCGATGGTGAAATGATTTGAATTTCGTTTCATCTTTCTTTCAATATATTCAAACACGTTTCTTTGAACTTCTTCTTCGTGTGTGTTCGGTTTACACCCAGCGCCTGCCATTTCGCTCTAGAAAATCAAAATTATTTACTAGTTTTCTTTTCATAAGAGCTGCTAACCCAGGGAGTCCAGGTGTTGCAGCGAGTGAGTTTGTTATCTAAAAAATCCTCAATATCAAACCATGTAAAAGAATTAAAACGGACTAGTAACAGCTTAATCTTAGATTTTAGATACACTCAAACGTTAAAAGTATAGGTTCATTCAGCTTCCTTTTTGAACGCCTCTATGCAAAGAAATTATTATTCAATAACAATTTAGTGTCCTCTAAAAAGCCTGCCATATAAATATTGTGTTTGGTAATATAAATAGCATTTTAAAGGGAAAAAAACATACAACAAGATATAAAATTAAGTTTTACGCAGAGTTGAAAGAAATCACACATAAATATGACGATTTTATAAATCTCGGTGTAAACAGTCTTAAACTAGACCTAGACCTAGATCTAGATTAAATTTAAAAAAGAAAAGATTTGTCTATTTAAGTCCATTCGTTTCGGTATTTTGATCCCCACCCATAGAGATACCTCCCATTTCTGCCTCCTTTTTTACCCTATCAAAAATTTTTTTTATTCAAACTAGATGCAGGATTAACTTAAATACACCTGATAATGTTAAGTAGATAAGTTATTTTTTTCGTAAATCCTTTTTTTAAGTAGAAGTATAAGTTGTAAGAGCAGTAGCAGCAGCAGCAGCAGTAGCAGCAGCAGCAGCAGCAGTAGTAGTAGTAGTAGTAGTAGTAGTAGTAGTAGTAGTAGCAGCAGCAGCAGCAGCAGAAGTAGTAGTAGTAGTAGTAGTAGTAGTAGTAGTAGTAGTAGTAGTAGTAGTAGTAGTAGCAGCAGGAGCAGCAGCACCAGCAGCAGCAGCAGTAGCAGCAGCAGCAGCAGCAGCAGGCAGCGCTGCAGCAGCAGCAGCAGCAGCAGCAGCAGCAGCAGCGAAGCAGCAGCAGCAGCAGCAGCAGCAGCAGCGTTAGCAGCAGCAGCAGCAGTAGCAGCAGCAGCAGCAGCAGCAGCAGCAGCAGCAGCAGTAGCAGCAGCAGCAGCAGCAGCAGTGCCAGAGCAGCAGCAGCAGCAGCAGCAGCAGCAGCAGCAGCAGCAGTAGCAGCTGCTGCTGACAGCAGCAGCAGCAGCAGCAGCAGCAGGCAGCAGTTCTGCTGCTGCTGCTGCTGCTGTTGCAGCAAGCAGCAGCAGCAGTAGCAGCAGTAGTGCTGCTGCTGCTGCTGCAGCAGCAGCAGCAGCAGCAGACCAACAACCCAGCAGCAGCAGCAGCAGCAGCAGCAGCAGCAGCAGCAGCAGCAGTGCAGCAGTAGCAGCAGCAGCAGCCAACAACAGTAACCCAGCAGCAGCAGCAGCAGCAGCAGCAGCAGCAGCAGCAGCAGCAGTAGCAGCAGCAGCAGCAGCACCAATAACAAGTCCCAGCAGCAGTGGCAGCAGCAGCAGCAGCAGCAGCAGCAGTGAGCAGCAGCAGCAGCAGCAGCAGAAGCAACCAACAAGTCCCAGCAGAGTGGCAGCAGTAGCAGCAGCAGCAGCAGCAGCAGCAGCAGCAGCAGCAGCAGCAGCAGCAGCAGCAGCCTGGCAGCAGCAGGCCAAGCGCAGCAGCAGCAGCAGCAGCAGCAGTAGTAGCAGCAGCAGCAGCAGCAGCAGCAGCAGCAGCAGCAGCAGTAGTAGTAGTAGTAGTAGCAGCAGCAGCAGCAGCAGTAGTAGTAGTAGTAGTAGTAGTAGTAGTAGTAGTAGTAGTAGTAGTAGTAGTAGTAGTAGTAGTAGTAGTAGTAGTAGTAGTAGTAGTAGTAGTAGTAGTAGTAGTAGTAGCAGCAGCAGCAGCAGCAGCAGCAGTAGTAGTAGTAGTAGTAGTAGTAGTAGTAGTAGTAGTAGTAGTAGTAGTAGTAGTAGTAGTAGTAGTAGTAGTAGTAGTAGTAGTAGTAGTAGTAGTGGTGGTAGTGGTAGTTGTTGTTGTTGTTGTTGTTTTTGTAGTAATAGCAGCCTGTTTTTATTTTCCTCTCTCCCTGACGTTTTTCCATTATGAATGTTAATTCGCTCGCCTTGTTTTTTTGTTTTTTTTTGTTTTCCCCTATATCACTCTGTGTCTGTGTGTCTCCTTGAGTTTTTGAACCGCCCCCACACGGTTTATTATTGACATTTTAAAGTCTTGGTGTAAACTGAACTTGAAATCTTGCCTTTGGAGTTTCCCGTTAATACGTCAATGATGGGAAGGGCCGCCAACTCAGCGGGCAATCCGTTCCGGTTAAAACATCTAACATGCGCGAAAGAGTGAACGGGGCACTAAACTGGGGGGCTTTTAAACGTTAACTGGCCATTACGTTGATCGCGGCAAAGTGACAATTATCCGTTTAAAGACAGCCTTTAATGGTTTCGTAAAGTACAACAGTCTGAGAGTGGCATAGTTAATATCTTCATTAAAGCAAACATTTGAAATGTATGAAAAGGAAGAACAACAATAATCGATGAAATCAAAACTTTACAAGACTTTGAAATGTGGAGATTTATATATAATAAATAATTACAATAAAAAGAATAATTTTTGAATAGGAGAAAGAGACTAGTAAACATTTTTGGAGGAAAAGAAAATACTAGCAAATTTATCCCCATAGAAAAAAAAATTGACTAACCAAGTCCGCTATTTAAGCACCGGACATTAAACATTACTAACACAAATGTCAAATATTTATAACACAAACTAACCACGATATGCGATTCTTTTGTCGATGATTGCTTGGTTATAAAAAGCGCAGAGCTCAATCAAAACATGTCAATTTAGAATAAAAAGAAGAATGCAATGTCAAAAGATAACTGTTGAAAACCACCAGAAAACCAGGGATTTTCTTACTGTAGCTCCGGATAATCAAAGCGAATTGCAGTTTCCTCTCAACTTGGATCAAAATAATGATAAAACCAGAGAGAAATTGAAAACAGTCTAGATAGGGGTAGTCGCCACATCTGGTTTCCTCTCAACTCGGATCAAAATAAACATAAAACCAGTGAGAAACTGAAAACAGTCTAGATAGGGGTAGTCGCCACATTTGGTTTCCTCTCAACTCGGATCAAAATAAACATAAAACCAGTGAGAAACTGTAAACAGTCTAGATAGGGGTAGTCGCCACATTTGGTTTCCTCTCAACTCGGATCAAAATAAAGATAAAACCAATGAGAAATTGAAAACACTCTAGATAGACACGGTGCACCACCTCTAGGTGAATGACATTTTCATAAAGAAAACGAAAAGTTCAGAAAGAATTATTTTAACCTAAAAAAAAATTTCAACTCTAATCTATATGAACAATAGTATGTTTAATATCCCCAGGCGCGAGTTTAAAAACTACTGTTTTGTCTCGGGTCTTAAGAGAGAGGCTATGCCCTCTACGCATTAATGACGCCCTATAATTTTAATTTGAAATGATTTAAAACTGGCTTTAAAGATGGCGAAGACAATAACTCCACAAAGGGTTGACCATAACGTGAAGCCATGTTCGACCATCTCCCGAGCCGCTAATGACATTGCCCGAGACAGACCGAGCGGCACCTCCGGCAAGCTGTAAAACTCGGGTTACACAAACTTTATTAGGCAACAACATCCGGTACTTAGCAGGCAAAGCCAGGCATGTTCAGTGTTTACACCCTGGCCGTTTAAATAAAAAAAAAAACAAAACAAAAAAAAACCCCATCGTCTTGACCTTCCCTGAACAGCCAGTATGTCACTTCCGTTAAATTTATCATCTCAATGAAGTTGTTTATTTGATATTATATATTCAGTCGCGACAAATGTTTTGTATCTCAGTCACGTTGTGATTATTAGGACATTACTCGATCAAGGTGTTAAAAACACAGTAAAACAAAATGTCCGTTACTACTACTACTACTACTACTACTACTACTACTACTACTACTACTACTACTACTACTACTACTACTACTACTACGACTACGACTACGACGACGACGACGACGACGACGACGACGACTACGACGACGACTACGACTACGACTACGACTACTACTACTACTACTACTACTACTACTACTACTACTACTACTACTATTACTACTACTACTACTACTACTACTACTGCTGCTGCTGCTGCTGCTGCTCCTACTACTACTACTGCTGCTGCTGCTGCTGCTGCTGCTACTGCTGCTGCTGCTATATTTTTCCCTAAAACAAATGACCTATTACACAAGTTAAAAAATTCTTACCTTAAGTATTAGTTTAAAACTATTCTATCCTAGCCTTTTTTTCAACTCGTATTGTTTCCGTCAAAAAGCCCCCGCCTGAGAGAATGTTTTCTTCTTCCTCCATTATATGGTTTATGCTTTCTTTTTCTTGTCTTTTTCTTTTCAAATAAGAAAATATGCTTGAAAGTCACGAAACAGCTTTCTCTGAAATACTCGTATCTTAAAATAACGGAAGATGCGACAGTTTGATCGTGTTCTTGCACGCGACTGCACTATCATGATCTTTCAAACTAGAGGAAGATACGACAGTTTGATTGTGCCTTCCAGACTAGAGGAGGACACGTCAGTATGATTATGTCCTCCCACACGACTGTGTTTTCATGATCTTCCAAACCAGAGCAAGATACGACAGTTTGATTGTGTCGTTCCATGCGACTGTACGTACAATCATGATCATCCAGACTAGAGGAAAATACATTTGATTGTCGTTCCATGCGACTGTACTATCATGATCTTTCAGATTAGAGCAGTTTGATTGTGTTGTTCCATGCCACTGTACGATCATGATCTTCCAGACTAGAGGGAAATACGACATTTGATTGTGGTACATCCGCCTGTACCATCATGATCTTCCAGACTAGAGGAAAATACGACATTTAATTGTCGTTCCATGTGAATGTACCATTATGATCTTCCAGACTAGAGGAAAATATGACATTTGACTGTCGTTCCATGCGACTGTACTACTCGTATCATGATCTTTCAGATTAGAGCAAGATACGACAGTTTGATTGTGTCGTTCTATGCCACTGTACAATCATGATCTTCCTGACCAGAGGAAAATACGACATTTGATTGTAGTTCCATTCGACTGTACCATCATGATCTTCCAGACTAGAGGAAAATACGACATTTGATTGTAGTTCCATTCGACTGTACCATCATGATCTTCCAAACTAGAGGAAAGTACGACATTTGATTGTCGTTCTATGCAACTGTACCATCATGATCTTCCAGACTAGAGGAAAATACATTTGATTGTCATTTCATGCGACTGAACCATCATAATCTTTCAGACTAGAGCAAGATACGACAGTTCATTGTGTCGTTCCATGCGACTATACTAACATGATCTTCCAGACTAGAGCAAGATACGACAGTTTGATTCTGTCGTTCCACGCGACTGTACTATCATGATCTTCCGGACTAGAGCAAGATACGATAGTTGATTGTGACTTTCCTTGCGACTATACTAACATGATCTTCCAGACTAACCGACTCGAGACACTGATCAAGGTCTGTGACCGCCAGGTTTTATTACAGCAAAGCTGCAGCATCTGGTGCAGAATTTGAAAATCTATAAAACTGGCCAAGCCTTTTGTGTTTATGGCAATGGGGCCTTGGCCTGAGATAGGGACGTACATGTAGATTTAGGTACATGGATTTGGACCCGTAAACAGCTTCTGTTTGGTCCAATAAACACAGGCTGAAGGGAATTTGTTAGGACGGTTGTGTTTACATTGAAATATATCGCTCATAAACTTAACTTCTTGTAAGAAGCGCTGCAGAAGAACTAAGGTGCACATGTGCAGAGTGCAATGGCCAGGAAAACGGCGAGCAATAAAGATTGAAAATATGGAAATATGCGCTTGCGAAAAAAAACTGAAATATCATCTCAAGCGTTTAGCGGCTACGGTAATTGATTTTATATCTTTTTATGAGCGCGGAAAAAAGAGGGAGGGGGAGGTGTGACCTTTTTCTGTGCAAAATAGAAAGTTTTCATCTTAGGTTTAATTCACAGTTTGAAGCAGATGTCAATCTGTAAATTGTAGTATTGTAAACAGTGGTTTAGACAATTAAACCCGGTCTACACAAAATATGACGCTCAGGGCCCCTGTCTTCATGAAATACCAGCTGTAAGTAGCAACTGTAAGACAATACTGATACACCAGCTACAGTTTACAACTGTGTACACAAACATTGTGTACAGTAACGATAAGGTCACAGAGATGGGTGAGGGAAACATTTAGGAGGCAAAGTTACAAAGATAGGTGAAGGGAATATTAGGGAGATATAGTTACAAAGATGGGTGAAGGGAATATTAGTGAGATAAAGTTACAAAGATGGGTGAAGGAAACATTGAGGAGATAAAGTTACAAAGATGGGTGAAGGAAACATTAAGGAGATAAAGTTACAAAGATGGGTGAAGGAAACATTAAGGAGATAAAGTTACAAAGATGGGTGAAGGGAATATTAGTGAGATAAAGTTACAAAGATAGGTGAAGGAAACATTAAGGAGATAAAGTTACAAAGATAGGTGAAGGGAATATTAGTGAGATAAAGTTACAAAGATAGGTGAAGGAAACATTAAGGAGATAAAGTTACAAAGATGGGTGAAGGGAATATTAGTGAGATAAAGTTACAAAGATGGGTGAAGGGAATATTAGTGAGATAAAGTTACAAAGATGGGTGAAGGGAATATTAGTGAGATAAAGTTACAAAGATGGGTGAAGGGAATATTAGTGAGATAAAGTTACAAAGATAGGTGAAGGAAACATTAAGGAGATAAAGTTACAAAGATGGGTGAAGGGAATATTAGGGAGATAAAGTTACAAAGGCGGGTAAAAAAAATAATGGGTAAAGTTCTAGAGGCGAGTGAAAAAATACTGTGGCGATTAAGTTATAGAGGTTAACAAAGGAAATAATGGAGATATAAAGTTCCAGAGGAAATAATGGAGAGATGGAGACTAAGTGGGAGGTTTCGGGTTCAGTATGTCACTTTGTGGGAAGAAGAGTGAGGAAAATAAAATAAAAAATTGTATATCAAGTCCAGTTCTGGCCCTTACTGATCATCAAACAAGATATATATATATATATATATATATATATATATATATGTGTGTGTGTGTGTGTATATATAAATTATAGATAGATAGATAGATAGATAGATAGATAGATAGATAGATAGATAGACAGATAGATAAATAGATAGATAGATAGATAGACAGACAGATAGATAGATAGATAGATAGATAGATAGATAGACAGATAGATAGATAGATAGATAGATAGATAGATAGATAGATAGATAGATAGATAGATAGATAGATAGATAGATAGACAGATAGATAGATAGATAGATAGATAGACAGATAGATAGACAGACAGACAGATAGATAGATAGATAGATAGATAGATAGATAGATAGATAGATAGATAGATAGGTAGGTAGGTAGGTAGGTAGGTAGGTAGGTAGGTAGGTAGGTAGGTAAATGGGTGGATAGACAAAGTACAAAACTATAGCCAGACAGATAGCTAACTATTCCGCGTAGCATCTTTAAAGAAAGCAACTAGAAGGACTTGAAAACGGTGCATAACTGAGATGTAGGTTTAGCTGTGCTGATGTATAGCATTAAGAATCCCATATCTACTGTAGCCCTGCATGATAGTAATCGTAAAGACATTTTGATGAATAGCAAGTTCCATCTCTGTAAACAAGCCTGTCTCAATCTATTACAATAGGAGATGAGCCATGAATTAGTCAGATGTACGGCACATATGATTCTACGCCATTTCATTTTTTTTTTTAATTTTCACTTATCGTCTACAAGTACACAAAGATGGTGATACATTTCCTTAGAAATAACTCCTGAAATATACTGTGGCAATGATCCTTATTCATCTAATCTCCAACATTAAACCGAGTCATGTTTTACCATCGAATGTCAGTTTTGGTCTGGTATGATTCTTATTTTAGACCACGTATCGTTTATGCTACCCTTTGCTCTGATATTCAGAATCCATATTGGTGTACATTCGTCTGCCTTTTCCGTCGACACCGCCTAAAGAGAAAGAAGTTAATGTCCACTAAGTTGGTAGTACGCTATAAGGCGACACTGTTTCCATAAAACCCACTGGGGGGCGCCCAAAAACCAACAGTTTTGTATATAGGAACATGTTGAGGCCCAAGCTTTCCCCTTGCTCCTAACTTTGTTTCTACTGGACAGCCTGGGAAGACACCAAGGTATCAAAGATCTGAGGAAACAGCCTCCACCTCATGCTGGGTGTCATGAGAAAGACTAGTTTTTTTCATTCAGGACCATCGGTGTACTTGTATTTGTACTTCGTGTACCACTTGTTCAAAGGGCAAACAACTCTGCCCTAACATCATGGTTTATGATCTGCTCCAGCCGTTCAAGACGGGCGCCGTCAGCTAGAATTGTCTAAAGTGCAACACAAAGGGCTCTTGGTCAGCGATGAAGAAACTTGGTTGATTCTATTACTGACACTTTGGAAAGGTAAACATAACATAAAGACAAGGGGTCCGTTGAATATTTCAGCTTACACACCTCGAAAGATGTATTTAAAAGTCAAAAGCGGTCACCATTATATTTTCTCAAAGGCAGAAATAGCAACCTCCTATCATTATTGTCACACCATCGTCTACGCATGCGCGCATGCGCACATCATGTATCAGGGGGGTTTCGACAGTCGCTTCACCTAATATCTTGGACGAATAAGCGAAGAGAAAATAAAACACAGGTTTTTAACGTAAAAAATGTACAGAGGAGACTAATGACGTCATTTTGAACAAACGACACCTATAAAAACAAGTATGTTCGTATATGTGTTGAAATGAAAATAGTGAAATGAAATGACATTCTTTAAAATCTCTGGGTGTCTAATTCAATTAATGTTAAGATCGAAGAAAACAAAGTGAAGAGGTGAAAATAACGGGTTTATTTCAGAGTTAGAAGAGTGCGAGGATAATCTACAGTAGGGTATATGATTTATTCCAGATTTACAAGAGTGTGGGGGTGGTCTTCTGTAGTGTGTATGTTCTCAGATTTATTCCAGATTTACAAGGGTGTGGAGGTGGTCTTTAGTAGTGTATATGATGATCTCAGGTTTATTCCAGATTTACAAGAGTGTGGGGATGGTCTACAATAGTGTGTTTGGTGTTCTCAGGTACAAGAGTGTGGGGATTGTCTACTGCTGTGTTTACATGTATGATTCACTAGGTTTAATCCGGATTAACAAGGGTGTGGAGGTGGTCTTCTGTAAGTGTGTATGTTCTCATGATTGGAAAACAGAGATACTGTTTCATGTAGAAATAGGTGGCTGCGCATGATCTCAGATTTATTCCAGATTTACAAGAGTGTGGGGATGGTCTTCAGTAGTGTGTATGTTCAATATGTCAGATTTATTGCCAGATTTACAAGAGTGTGGGGGTGGTCTAGCAGGCAACAGTGTGTAACACCGCTCTCAGATTTTTTCCAGATTTACAAGATTAATCTGTGACTGACTGGCGATATTGTCTTTCTCATTAAAAAAATCATAGCCATCTTAAAATGCCAGGTCTTGGAAAATGTCTCTCCCTTTTTTTATATTATTGCTTTCTTTGAAAAACAATATGTACGAGTGTGGAGAGGGAGAGAGAGAGAGAGAGAGAGAGAGAGAGAGAGAGAGAGAGAGAGAGAGAGAGAGAGAGAGAGAGTCTTCTGTAGTGTGTATGTTCTCAGATTTATTCCAGATTTACAAGAGTGTGGGGGTGGTCTTCTGTAGTGTGTATGTTCTCAGATTTATTCCAGATTTACAAGAGTGTGGGGGTGGTCTTCTGTAGTGTGTATGTTCTCAGATTTATTCCAGATTTACAAGAGTGTGGGGGTGGTCTTCTGTAGTGTGTATGTTCTCAGATTTATTCCAGATTTACAAGAGTGTGGGGGTGGTCTTCTGTAGTGTGTATGTTCTCAGATTTATTCCAGATTTACAAGAGTGTGGGGGTGGTCTACAATAGTGTGTTTGGTGTTCTCAGGTACAAGAGTAGTAGTAGTAGTAGTAGTAGTAGTAGTAGTAGTAGTAGTAGTAGTAGTAGTAGTGGTGGTAGTAGTAGTAGTAGTAGTAGTAGTAGTAGTAGTAGTAGTAGTGGTAGCGGTAGTGGTAGTAGTAGTAGTAGTAGTAGTAGTAGTAGTAGTAGTAGTAGTAGTAGTAGTAGTAGTAGTAGTAGTAGTAGTAGTAGTAGTGACAATAGTGGTGGTGGAGGTAGAATTAATAACAGAAAGAGGTAATCGACAAGTAAAAACAACAGCTCTTATAATATGTGCGGTAGTAAATAGTGGCTTGAGTACTTGTACTAGGAGTTGTTATCAGCCACTTTTACAGGAGGAAAAATTTAGAAGTTTGCTCCTAATGAAGGATATAATTTTCTTGATTGGGCGAGTAAATGTACATGTGAGTCTCTCAGCAAAGATACACAAAGTGACAAACGAATCTCCCCACCATAAAAAGCATAACATTGTGTAAACTGTATCATTTTAAAAATTTATACCTCAAACTGATTTCAAGCACTTGGGATAGAATGACACACGCAAGGATGTTATAAAATGAGTTTATTCTTCAGAAACGCAAGCAAAGTATAATTTTAAATTCATCATTATAGAATCAATTAAAAATTGCGAAGGAGTGGAGACAAGTCCAAGAAAAGTGCGGATCTCAAATTTTTAGTTTTTCTTTTTGCACTCTTTAAATGGTTCTAAAACTCTGATAACTGCATTGCCGGTTGCCTTTAAAAATTTCAATGAAACTTTACAGTGTATATTTAAATGCTGTGAACAGGCAAAAATAAATTAAATTTGACTAAAATAACCATTCATAGTCCCCACATACCCACAATTTTTGCCCTTTTCCCCTTTACATGAACTTTCAACCCCCATTCAATTACACAATGTGTATAGAATAATACTTGCAACAGTAAAAAGTAAAATAAAAACAATGAATTACACAATGGAGAAAGTATTAAGAATAGGTCTATGTACAGGTATTTGCAAAATGTTTCACGCAATAACTAAATTTATATAAAATCAAGTTTTTAAAATGTTAGCACCATTTAGAAAGCTTAGAACAAGCTACATGTATCATGTTGAGAAACAAGAGGGAAAAAAAAATGTAAAAAAACAAGAGAATTTGATGTATCGCTATATGAAATAGAATTCTTCTTCAGTGATGCAGATAATCCACTGAAGTTCCTTGCTCTTCTTACCTTGCACTACAGTATAAAACTGCAAGCTAGAACAAAAATATTAAAAAAAATCGTTCAACTGAACAGAACAAAACCTCTTAAGTGTAGAGAAACATCTAAGAATTCAGTCACCTGAACTACTGGAGAGCAGAAACAGATTGTGGAGAAAAAATGTCTTAGCAATAATAATATGTTTTGAGAACATGAAACAGATCAAAACCCACTGGATGCCTCTCAGTCCCAAGAAATCTTTAAAAATCTTGCAAAGCATTCCTAAAATGGTATACAATATAACTGGTCCAAGATTATTCATTCCTGTGATACTTTACTTTAACTTCAAAATTCTGTTGCACTAGTCTCAACCACTAAACCACCATGAAACTCTATATTTTGCAGAACATTATCTGAATCTGTTATGATTTAAAACTTTGTCTAACTTGGTTAGTTTTTTTCAGTTTTGATTGTTTGACATTTTTAGTCAATCTTTCTTGTTTTTTAAAACCCATTTCTCCCATCTAGGCCTAAATTTATAAAACAACGGTTTAATATTTCTATGAAAATCTAAATAAATATACATACAAGTATGACTCTAGTGAGTGTAACTCAGCTTATTGGTATAATTTTTCTTTCAAAATACTTTAGAATGTAAATGTACCATTTTTTCTAATACTGTTCGGGCTACTTTTTGCCCTATTTGATCCACATCTAATGTTTGACTAGACCTAAGAATTATAGATAGGGGTTTGTTAAAAAAAAAATAAAGGACATTTTAGTTAATTGCTAAAATGAATGGAACACGAATCACAGAGTAGACAGAAAACAAATTACCATCATTGCTACCTCGGGATGGATCCAAAATAAAAGTTTGGATAGAATACAAAATATCATAACTATGAGAAGATATAGATTTAGATAAAATGTCTAGGTGTGTCTTTTTAGAGAACAATGAACCTCTATTGGTTGTTTATGATTTTTCATACAACTTACAGGACTGCCATTACCTACAGGGAATTAGAAAATTAGAAAAATTTTTTTTCAGCTTCATCAAAATATGCCTAAGCTAAAAAAAAAAGCACTAAAGTATATTATATATATATACGCATACACAAAATTTGTCAGCAATAAAATAAATGCATTATGATTGTTTGACACAATTGCTACAAATAGACAAAATGTCTGTCAGGTTTACTGATGCTTCAATGATGATAGTTTTTGCAAAAACACGTAAAAATATGGCCAGCTTTCTATCAATACTTCATATTCAAATGAATACTGATATAGACTTTTCACAGCCAACTAGTAAACTGATGAAAAAAAACAAAAACAAACTAAACCTACTTTTACTCTCCCCTATCATTCCTTTCTTAAATGCTTTGAAACCTACAACAATCTTAAGGCACAATCTTGATAAAATAATAATTAAAACCATATTATACCTTTCCAAAATCATTATTGTGGAACAAATACATTAGAAATACAAAGTATTATTTGACTTTTGAACAAGTTACAAAAGAAAACAATATTTGCAGCAAAGAATAAAGCTTTAATCGCAGTAAACACATTCACTACTAAGAAAGCAATGCTAAGCTCACTGAAGGACATGTCGAAGGAATAAAAATTTGCTCAAACAACAAAAACTATCTACTTCTTTTGGGAGCGGCTGACTTTTTTTGATTTGTCACTTGTTTTTGGTGGTGGTGCAGCACCCGCAGAAATATGACGACCATACAGGCTGAGAATAGAAAGAAAATCAAATCAAAGAGATCAAGAGCTGTAAGGATTTATTTGCAAGGTTTAATGATTTTTACAAAATAAACAAAATGCTCTACAATACAATTTTTAATAAAGCTAACTAACCAAAATCTCGACGATAATGTAGTTTTCTTAGAAGCAAACTACCAAAAATAATCTCTATTTTAAAATTCATGGATGAAACAACAGTCCTTTTCTTCTGGGTAACATCTTCAACATTCACTTTCAAATGGAAAGCTTAGAATACCTGTACATGTCCAAAGAACATCACAAAAAGAACTTAAGCTTCAAAAGGAAAACAAAGGTAGAGCATAAAAGCAATGAAGATACCTGAAAGTCATCATCTCTATCCATGCAGACAGTATCCATGGGCTGCATGGTTGGATCTCCCAAGAGAATACTAATAATTTTCTCAACTCTTAACAGGCTGCCCATGTCCCTCCAGCCTATAATGACCTGTAGACTGCCTTGAGGCTTATTATATTGTCATTTAATTGATTAATGATTAAGAGGCTACATCTAGATTAAAACCTAGAAATTCACCACGTAATGCACAGGATCACAATGATATTGGAAGGGCTAAACCAAGATACAGGGGGATGAAAAGACATATAGATACTTGACCTAGTGATTGTCTCAAAACCTCATATATGGATTATATATTTTAGTTAATTGGATGAAAGTTTGGAAGCTAGAGCTAGATCTACAATTCTACAAAGTAGACTTAATGCTCAACACAAATATAATAACTGAAGGGCCGTAATCAAAGAATGTTGTATGGGTGACATGTGCCTCATTTGGAATGAGTGCAATTAAAGGTTAGCAAATCACTGTTGGTTACTTACAACTTGTATGTGTCAGATCTGATATAGTCAAAGACATGTGACACTCCTATCTGGAACTGCTCAGTGATTGGGGCCACCCAATGGTTGCTGCCTGCTTTGAACACCTGTTTTGATCCCACAAGATCAAGAGATCCTGACATTCAAAAACAATTGCAAAATATATTAAGTTACGACTATTTTACAAGGTAGTATGTTTTTAAATGTAAGCCAGCTTGTTTTTTGGATAAGGATCAATTGTTACACTCTAATAAAGACAAACTTTCTACAAATCATAACTGAGCTGTCCATCACAATAACTGAAGCAGGAAATAATAATTCAACTAAATCAGCACTCATTTATTACTCTTACTGCTCATACTGTACTTAAACTTAAAAAGATGATACACAGCAAACTAAACAGGGTTTTATAAGGAACCAATAAAACAATCAATAAACAATGGCATTCACAAATGATCAACTGAATAGAACTCTCTTGGGTTTTTAAAACTCTGAGGCTCAACCCTCAGTAAGAGGACAGCCACCTACCAAGTTCAGGTGGAAGAACTGTGAGTCTGTTACCCTGTATGTGTAGTTCTCTGAGACGATTCAGTTCCCCAAGTTCCTTGGGCACAGCAACCAAATCATTATCACGGAGAACTAACTGTTAAGAAAGGTAATGCTAACTGAATGAGGCACTCACGGTAAAAACAAATTGCAAGACAGACAAAACCATATACAGATTGCATTAACACGGAAACTTTTACAAGGTTCAAATTTTTTCTTAACTCAATTCCACCTATATCACCCGCCGTCACCCGTATGGACCACTATACTGTGTACCTATATCGCCCATCATCACTCGTTTACTTTCACTTTGTAGAGATGGTGGTGAAGTGAGATGTTGATGGTGAAAAAACTGAAATGGTGATGGAGTTGGCCTGAAGTGAAGAAGAAATCTTTCAAAAACTGGTTTACTATCATAAAACCTTGTTTTATTGAAAATTCAAGACCTCTAGATTTTTTTACAGTTTATTTCATGATTTTACCTTGTTTTGTTTGATTGTAATATTTTCTTAAAAGTATAGGTCTATTTTTTGTACGCAGTTACGTCCCTTCTTTTCGGGTAAGGGCTTTACCTGAGCTGGAGTTACTTAGGTGAGGTTGAGTTAATTAGTTGAGTCTCTGATTTCTCATCTTTTAGGATTTTTGTCTTAACCTCACATTTTTAGTACCCAAAGTTTTCTGATTGCTCTTATATGAAGATTTATCTCTTTTCTGATTTATTTCCCTTATGTTTCCTGAAGAATTACTTTCAGAGATAAAAAGAAAATCTGAAACGCTTCTTTCAAGCCTAGGTTTTTAAAACATGAGACAAACAATGAATCTGTTACTGACAGGGTCCATGCAGTTCATTTACAGCTTTAATTGTCTTTTCTTTAAGCTCATTGCTATTGCATATTATACCATGACAATGATAAAATAACAAGATGCCTTTTTTCAAACGCCTAAACCTCATTATGTCTTCTAAGGAAAGATAGGAAAGAATTTCGAGAAAAAGAAATCACAGATTAAAAGGATAACAAGGCTAAAATCAAAGCAATCTGAAGGAGCAATTTAAAAGCTTGGATGGTGAATTTTAAACCAATTCAAGTTCTATATCTATTCATTTCTTGAACGCCTGATTAGTCCAAATCATACTAATCATGAGATGAAGGCCATCATAAACGTTGTTTTGCAGCACAAAACTAACACCAGAGCCCAAAATAAACCAGCTGCGATTGTTGGATTTATGTAAAAATTATGATTTCTGAGACATCTATCCCTGGTTAGTTTTTTATTGGTCTTTAAATAATTAAATACTTACAATTTGTAGATTTTTCAGCCGCCCTATCTCTGGGGGTAAATGCTCAAAGTCATTATCCCCTAGATACAGTGCACGCAAAGTGTCTGCAGAAATATGGAAAGAAAGAAAAATTTACATCTATGGAAAACATGTTGAAGGCCACATTTTTCAAGATTTGCCTTACTATACAGGGGAAAAAAATTAATTAACTGAGATGAGAATTCTGCATTTTGATGCAGGTGTTTTGAAGAGCCAAACAACAAAAATTGAACCAATGATAAACTGACACAAAAATACACTGAAATTGGCTAGACATTAGAGAAAACAAAAGAAGAACATGTTTACTTCCTTAAGAAAAAGTAGGTACAAGTAAAAAAAACATAGAAGATTGGATTTGATAAAGTATCAAATAAGAGAGCCCCCCCCACACCACAATAGATTTTTTGGTACCAACTGCTCCTCACAGTATGTGTCGAGCAGATAATAAGAGTTAAGAAAAGATGAACCAAGTGCACAAATTCTTTCTATGAACTTGTGTAGGGAGGCTGGTATAGAACTTTTATTTATTTGTGGCAGTAGCCGTAGGCCTTTAGAACAGATCTTTAGTATGTCAATTATGAGCTTGTGGGTGGAGCCACGTGCGCTTCTAGCTTGTTAGTATACTTAGTTTAATAGCGGGAAACTAGTCTCCGCCCCTCTAGCGGTTTATTCATATTCTTTAACAATTCGGAAGATTCTTTATTTCATGTAATGATTACATTGACTAGCCGATCTATTCATCTGTTCTTGTCAAGCTGGCCAGAGAACATTTTCTTCGGTCGGCTTGGATGTACTTTGATTCGGGGAGCTTGGGGAATTTAGGGAGACTGCTGGTTGTATTAAGCTATGTGATGCTTTGATCGGGGGGATGCTGGAATCGTACGTAGATGTAACGATGGCTTCCGTAAATTCTATGATCTCGGTTGGGTGGTGCTTTAGTTGGGGAAACTGGTTGTTCCGTTCGACGGAGTAGATTTTCCCCGGTCGGCATTGGCCCTTGTTCTAGGGACGAATAGGGAAACCAGGGAAGTCTTTGGTGGAGGACTTTGCCGACAGAGCTTGTGCTATAAATTGTAGAGCTCCGAAAGAATCATTGTCAGTACCTTTCTGGAGTATCTGGAAGCCACGTTGGATAGTACTAGTAGTATTGTTTGGAATTTTAGTGAGAAGTTATTGTGACCATTCCTAGTGGATATTATTGAACTATTGTGAAAGCTACTTGTGTTGGATTATCATTTTAATTCTATGTGATTATCACCGTGACTCGGGCATTGGCTGACTATTGGGCATTCTTATTAGGTATTTTTATTCTGATCATTTTAACTAGATCTAGAGTTAGGCATTTTCATTAGGCATTTTGTTTGGATATTTTCTATTTTGACTATAAGGCATTTTCATTAGGCCTTTTGTTAGTTCTTAGTATCTTCTCTTCTGACCATTTTGTTAGTATCTTCTACTTAATATTCTGGCCATTTTGTTTTAGTATCTGATTTTAGTTTTATGCACTTTATCTCGAGTATCTGCTTGACGCTTATCATTCTGACCATTTGTTAGTACCCTTTATTGCCTAATTGCTTTTGGATCATCTTTGTATTTTTTATTTTATTCTTTGAGAATTGCTTCCATTCATTGATAATTGAGTATTCATGGAATAAACATATTATAGGTGGTAACTTTAACTTCTTCTCTTTTGTGTTCTTCCTTTTCTGGAGTGTAGCTATTCTGTTCTTGTCAAGTCTCTACACCCACTCGTATTAGCTAGGGAACAGTGGCCTTAGTACTCCGCTGATACTCAAGGACCCGTGAGTGTGAACTCTGTAGTATTGCACGGCTGCTAGGCACGCTACCATAACCAGTTAGGGCCTGCAATTACTTAGAGTAGGAAGAAGCACTGAGTTTCTATAGATAACTAGTGGGTCCTATTGCAGTAACTAAGTTAGTTTAGGGAATCCACCCAGCTAGGTCTAGTTACACTTGTAATACCTAAGAAGCCATTGTTTAGGGGAAAAAAAAAGCAATGACACCAATCAAGTCAAAGTGCTATTTCTTCATTTCAAAATTCCTTTTATGTTTCTTTTTAAACTTTAGATGCATTTAAAATTGTTTCCTCAAGGTTTTTGCCCTATAGCTTGTGAATTTTAGGCAGCATTTTTTTCCAATTATCCTGCAATTAGAAAAATAATTTCTTCCCATGTCAATAATTCACAAGAACTTGGACTAGTTAACAATGTAAATCTTTTGGCATACTTCTACTGCAAAGGCTTTTTTTTATGTTCTTTTAATTCACATAGCCTAGCTAAATACAACAAACTTTATTAGAATAGCCTCTTGCTTTCAGGCTCAGTAAGTCTTAAATCAAGAACCTAGTACTAGTCTTTGATGAAATGAGTCAAACCTTAATCATAGTATTTCTCATGGCCACTGAAGTAGCTGGTATTTCTTTAGTTTTTGATGAAATGAGTCAACGTCAATCACAGTTCATTTTTCATGACCATTGAAGTACCTAGTAGTCTTTGATGAATTATGTAATTTTATTGTTTTAAAACATCATAACTTAAAGCAAACTCCCAAATCAATGAACAAACCTAGACAAAAGAAATTTGCCGGTAGACTGTTCTCACTCAGGTTGTTATAGGTCACATCAAGCACTTCCAGAACAGGACATGCTCCGAATCCTCGAGGAAGAGAGTTCAGTCGATTCATCCTGTTTGATACACAATATCATCATACTGAGACAAAAGAAGTGCACATGACATATTAATAATAATACACTTTTCTTTTTGAGTGAGAGAGAGAGAGGGATATCATAATATTTGGTGGCACCTACAAAAATTTATCAGGATTTTTCCCGATTCTCCCAAAGAACTCTTAGTGTAGATTAAAGAGAAGAGGCCAAACAGACCAAAATCTACTGTGGAATTTATGAAATTTAAAAAAATTCTTACCCAACATTCAGGATTTTTAACTTTGGCATTGAACTCAATGTGGTTGGCAGCTCCTGTGGACAGATTAAGATTTTTTTGTAAAATAGCAGGTTGCATTAGAAAGCAGCATTCAACAAATAACATCTTTAAATAGAATGGGAACAGATCATGATTTTTATAAATACAGCAGCTTGGATTAGAAAACACCATTTAACATAAAATTTTGTCTTTCAAATAGAAATGAGATACAGTTGAGTCCAAATAATTTGAATCTGGATAGTTCGAATTCTTGGATATTTTGAAGTCATTTAATTTTACCAAATATTTCTTTATTTAAGCTTTATTAAAAAGTATGGGTAAGTCTGAATTTTGAAAAAAGATCCAGTTAATTCGAAGCGATTTTGGCGAGATTTTTTTATTCTGACACAGTGAAAGCACTTTTCTAGGCTTGTAAAACAAAGTACATATAGTGCTATGCTCCGCGCGGCTAGCAATTCTGGTGTGTGTGTGTGTGTCCACCTATGTTACAGGCAAGAGTCTGCAATAAGGCTACAAGAGAGAAAGTGGTTAGGCCCACCCCCATCCCCCTCTACACTTGTGTGACATTCCTGATCTATTATCAACATATTTTTTTTTTTAACTCTCTTTCTCTGCGTATTCTGATTATTTGAATTTCGTATTCAAAATCCTTCTTATATCCGAATGACTTCGAAAAAAGCCGACTCAACTGTATATTCTTCTATTTAGTTCTAGAGAAATCTTACTGCGAGTAAATAATAGGATCAAATGTGCAAATCAAAACAAAGCGCTATTTACACCAACTTCTTTATATTAGGAACTTAACAGCAAACGTTCTATTCGATTCTGGTATTTTTATTACCATCTCCTCAATAAATAACAAAGTTTAAAGGGAAAAAAAAGAGTCTTTAACTTATTATGTCATTTCAAACAGAATACATTGAAGAGTACAACAGGGGCATTTCATATTTATCTTCCTTATAAATAACAGACTAATTATGGTAAATGAAAAAAAAAACATAATCATTTAAAGAAAAAAATAACAACAATAATAATACGAGGGCAGGCTGATAATTAAGTTCTGTTTAATCATAACTTTTTAATTTTTCACAGCATATACATAAACAATACGTCAAACGAAAGCTTAATATCTCAGCTACATACTTAGCACTCTATTTTTCGATGTAGTCACCGTCGCGATCAACACACCGCCTCCAACGTTTCACTAGTTGGCTCACGCCGTCAGCGAAGAATTCAGACGGCTGTCCACGGCACCATCTGCGAACATCTGCGATAACTTCCTCATCATTGTCATAGTGATGGCCCTTCAGGTACTTCTTGAGTTGGGGAAACAAATAATAGTCAGAGGGGGCAAGATCGGGGCTGTATGCAGGGTGAGGTAGGGTCGTAAGTTCCAGCTGCCTTAAGGCGTCCTGAGTTTGGCGACTGGTGTGCGGGCGCGCATTGTCGTGTTGCAGGATTGAGTCCTTATCACGCCGAATACGTCTGAGTCGGAGTTTGAGAGCTCGGAGTGTTGAAATATATCGCTCAGAGTTCACAGTTTGCCCTTGCTCCAGAAATTCCATGTGGACCACTCCCTCCATGTCCCAGAAAACGGTGAACAAGACCTTTCTTGCAGAGGCAACAACCTTGAACTTCCTTGGACTTGGAAAAGTTTTGTGCCTATACTCCATCGATTGGGCTTTACATTCTGGATCGTAGTGGTGGACCCAGGATTCGTCTCCAGTCACAATGCGTTGCAGAAATGCTTCTGCATTGTAACGCTCTAAGAGTTGAGTACACATGTCCTTTCTCTGCGCTTTCATCTCTACAGTGAGCTGTCTTGGGACCCAACGGGCAGAGACTTTTCGGTAACCCAGTACAGTTGTGGCGATATGGTGCACTCGTTCTTTCGAAATGCCTACTTCATCTGCAATTTCCTTTTGTTTGACCCTTCGATTAGCTCTAATCATGCAGTCAACTTTCTCTCGATGAGCCGTGTCCGATGCGGAAAGGGGCCTACCCGAACGCTTTCGATCACGCAGAATTGTCTCTTTGGGGTCTTCCCCTTTAAAAATTCTCACCCATTTGCGAACTGCACAGTCTGAAATGCACATTTCACCATAAACTGTCTTCATTCTTGCATGAATGTTTGCAGCAGAACATCCCTCAGCTGCCAAAAACTCGATAACAGAGCGCTGTTTGATGAGAAGGTCATTGGAAGTCGCCATTGTCTCATAAACATGGCTACCACATCATGTGTTGCGCGTCACTGCATTATGAGCACGAATGACGTCACACAAACTTGTTGTTATAGTTAAGGCTAGAAAAATGGTTCGAGAGTATATGTATGAAATTTTAGGTCGATGTGACGAAAATTGACCTAATTATTAGCAAACGGAACTTAATTATCAGCCTGCCCTCGTAATAATAATAATAATAATAATAATAATAATAATAATAATAATAATAATAATAATAATAATAATAATAATAATAATACTGATAATAAATTATTATAATTCTAAAATTAAAATGGTTGTTGTGAACATGAAAATCTGAAGTTTTACAAATAGCATCAAAATTTACCTCAATTTGATTGTTGAAGAGTATAATCGTTTCCAAATTAAGGAAGTTTGCAATGCTTGGTGGCACAGCTATAAAACAAAAATAAAAACAAAATGTAATTGTGAATGGCCTCTCATTTGTGAAGGGACTGGATAGTTTTATAATGGCAATTATTGCTAATGCCACAATGTTTGGTTTGCATTTTTTTCACATCTGAAAAAACAAGCAAAAAAATTACAGAAAATTGTTTTGAAACACGTTACCAGAAGCTTGACAGCAGTTGCCCTACATTTTCTCATAGCCTTTTCAAAAAGATGATGCAATTTGGAACAATCACTTGCTTGAAACAAAGCACATGGTCTTTTCCAGAAAGGAATTTCTTCTATCTGCTCTTAAAGTTTCAGTCAGGATTCACTGCAAACATTAGGCTACTGATTACAACAAATGAGCATTTCACAATGGACTGAAAAAAAAAATTTTTCAGATCAGTAAAATGTTTTATTCGATGAAATACATAATACATCCAAAGAATGGTGTGCTTCCTTGACATTCTAAATCAGTTCAGTATTGTTAAATGTCTTTAAATAAAGAAAAAATTAAAATTACAAACAAAACAATAATCTTCTGAACAATCACCTACAGTGTACATCATTGTGCATACTTACAAGTAATTTTGTTGTGTGCTAAAACCAACTTTGACAGATTACTGAGAGAAGCTGAAAAAGAAATTAAAAAAAAAACCAATTATGTGTAATACTTCAATAAATTGCCTATCATTTAACAAATCATTTTAGATGCATTTAAAAAAATCAAACTGAAAAAAAAAATCTTATTTTATTAAGGATTGACATAAAGAAAAAAAGTTTGATAATGACACATTGTAAATTGGAGCTAAATGGTTAATTATTGTAAGATGCAAGATATGACGTAGGCGCAAAAGTTTTGGTAACAATACCTATATATTTCAAATAAAGAAATTATTTTAGATGTATATAACACAGTCTTACAGAGTACAACTACAAAGTAACAAGATCTGCTGCAGCCATAACAAGCAGCCAAAATGGGTATAATGAGCGTCTAAGTGTATGATAGGTTAAAAATATTTCGAAATTTATAGAAAACTACTTCCAAGTTACAGAGCTATAAATTTGTGAAGATCTGTCTAAACATTTGAATGCTAGAACCATTAAATCTGTCCATTCACAAAAACAAAGAGCTTCAACTTTACTCTACTAACTCAGCAAACCAAATATCTATAAAAAAATTTTAACTTTTAAAGTTGAACCAGAATTGAGTCTATACTTAAAATTAAATTAAAAAAAAAAAAATTCTGGGTACCAAAGAAGTTCACAGAAGATGCTCATCTCTGGCAGAGACTCAATTAGTTGCCTGTCACATTGATGATTGAATGACTGAAAAACTTATTTTACTTTCGTGAATCAAAGCATATTCCACAAAACAGTGGTGAATTGGATTTTAAGACCTATAGATGTGGTAGGACTTTCAACTCGGTACATTGCTAAATGTAGGCCTAAGATAGGATACAATGCCGTAGTTTTCTGTTGGTAATTCATTGATAGAAAAGGATTAACACTTATTTATGGCATTAATAAGTTCTAAATGGCAAATATTAGCATGTTGAAAATTTGAATCAACAGCGTTCTCAGCTCATTAGTTCTCCATTTCAAATGAAGCCTTCTTTAGTACTACAGAGGCACTGTACCCTTTCGAAACTCCATCCGTCTACATCTTGAACCGACGTGAGATAGTGCAGTTAAGTATACATAGACAAATTCTTTTCGCAATGATATTTAATCTAGAGCTAGACCTAGATCTAGATCTATCTTGCATCTAGATCTAGATTTTTTTTATTCTTTTTTTTTTTTCCTGAGAAAGTAACTTACCAAATCCTGGAATTTCGAGGATGTTTACGATGCCTTTGTCGACCAGATCAAGCTCTGGGTTCTCAGACTCTCTCGCTTCGTCAACCAATTTCTTTATCTTACTGCTCATGGTGATGATTGATGTAAAGATTTAGATCTGGTTTCAGTCAGATTTGATGGGGAAAATTGCCGAGGTATTTTGATAAAAACTTGGCTTTGGCCAAGAGCCTTAAAGCTAGGTTTAGCTAGATTCTAGTTTGTTGCTTCCGTGTTATGGACTTCTTAGCCTTTTTAACCCGGAAGTGCGAAGTTAACATAATTGATAAATTTTTATTATTGTGCTGCATAGGCCGACCCACAGTTAACGTACCCTAATCTGTGGGCCTACCTGCTACTCTAGGCCTAGTTATCGCGGATCTAGGTAAACGTAAGTTTTTGTTCATTTTCAAGCAATTTATATGGTATCTTTGCATCCTATGAATTGTTTATTTTTAACTATTTTATTTTAACTTATAATGGAAGATCCTCTGTTCCGCATCTCCGTAGCCCATCTTCCTTTCGTTTTCACTTTCTGATTTAGTCTTTTCCCCCATGCCCCGGACATAGCTGATAGACCTATGACCTGAAAAAAACTTTAAGAGATCCAGATAAGACGCACAGATCTAGATCATACCTATTTTAGTAATATTGTTAGACATAGATCAACTGTTTAACAGTTAATCTGAACAAGTAAAATGTGAGTTGGTGCAATCACAAAGCTGAGAAATAAGAATTTCAGACTGTTCAGAGGTGATGTTTATTGAGGTGCTTTAAGGAAACAACTCTTCGTTACCTGCTAGCATCATAATTTTGTTGATTTAGATTCTAGAATATGCATGCACAATAGCCTCTATCCCTTCAATTTTGATATCAAAAGCTACTGTCTCTAAACAACTGACACTCATACTTGTTACATACACGTACACACACTAATACATAGAGTGCACTTCCAAAATTTAAAAAAACAAAGCAAAGCACATTAAGCTTTCGGCTTTGTGCCTTTATCAGATATACTTTTCAATTTCATTATATGAAAAAGAGATTAAAATTGAACTGAAAGTTGCGAATTCACAGACATGCTAAACCCAACTAGCTGGTCTGGAGTCTTCTTCTAAGCTGACGTCTCTTTCAATCCCAACCTCTGTCGATTTGGGCTAAATTCTAATAGTTTCCTTTCTTTAACATTGTGCATCCAACAACCCTGTTTGCTTCATTGGTCGTTTGTCTCATAAGAGCCCATAATCATTGGTTGATTCAATAGGTGATATTCTCCTCATCTGCCTATAAAGATAAAACCCAATGTAACAATTGGTTAGCTCAATTTGAGCTGTGGAAGATAGTGAAAAGAGGTTTTAACCCAATAACCTCATACAATTTTATTAATATTATATCAAATGGCACCCGATTAGAAATTCCCAACAGGTGGGTATTCATGTTATTATTTGTTAATGAAAGTTGTGATTCAGTTAGCCAGCCTTCCAATCTGAACCCCAAAATCAATAAATTTATGTTAGTTTCACTAGGCATGCAAGCAGGAACTCAGAACATGCAAGAAAATTACATGAAATTCTGACAAACTGAAAAGATGTAGTAAACTGTAAAGGCCCAATCAAAAATGCAGATTTCACATTGGTCACACATTGCCAAAAGAGAGATCTGATTGAAAGAAAGAAACCGCCCTTTGTTATGCTTAGCACTGTCAAGCTTGTACCAGAGGAATCTTCAGATTTTCTACATGTCACATACTGTACTAGATTTAGATTTCTGATTACACCTTGACAAGAGCACAATTCCTCTAAAATTTTATGTTACCTAGAAGATATTTGAATATACAACAAGATTATTCATTTAAATTACATGGCTTGAACTAATGTATTATATTATTTATACACTTATGAGTTATATTAAAAATGTTTCAAACCATTTATATTGTAACATAAATAAAAAATACCAATTTACATCTGGTCCAATGGTCCAGTGTTCTATGAAACATACTTTTTGAACAGTGTGATGAATCCCATAAATCACTTAGAAATAATCAGTTTTTAGTCACTACACTACATTTAGAAAACAGCAAGTAAACTTTTTAGTAACTTGCAGTATCTTTGTTTTTTAATATTAGAGCAACTAGTGTTTAAGATAAGATACACAAAAAAATTTGATAAAAAAAATAAATAAGATAGAGATGAAAGCCCTGAATTTGAGATCACCACTCATAATAGACTGGGCCTGTAACATTTTTATTCGATCATTAAATCAATCTTCTTTGTATCTTCTTCAGTGTTGTTACCTATTCTTGCTGAAACTAAATCATTGCTTGAGGCAAATTTGGAAAGTTAAAATTATCACAGCCAAAATAAGAGTAAGACTAGAAGCCTTCACTGCTTCAGGAATTGATTATTAATGTCTTTGTTATGTACAGTCTAGATCTGGACAAAAAAGAGGAGATCTTTTGAAATTGCAACTGAAACAGCTGTTTTAAGTGCTGCATGATCACCAAACATTATCATCTCCTTATCATCTTCATGATGGTTATCATCATCCTTATCATGGGTTTAGTTTTTAGTTCTCCTTCTGTCCTTTTCTTTTGTCCATTATGGACCGGTGGCTCTTTCAATTTTTCCTGCTATTTCTCTGTTTTATCCTTTCTCAGCTCAAACCAAAATTCATCTTTCCCAAGAAAGGGTACCCTTTTATTTTTCCTTGTAAACTCTTTTTAATCAGATTTATAAATTTGGAAATATTCCAATCTATGAGGAGGTTTCACATTGAAAATTTTCAAGCCCTCTTTCCATAATACAAAAAAATCTATATGCAGTTGAGCTCCTCTGCCATGAGCAATGTTAGCTACACAACCTTTCTTTTTACCACCATTAAATAGGAATCAACAGGTTCAACAGGTTGTTTTAGTCATAATCACTGTTTTCTTATAAGTTGTGCTTAAAACCTAGTTATTATGTTATCTTATTAATTAAAATAAATTTTTACCTTAGGTAAGGAAAAAAAAAAAGAAAAAAATTGGTGCAATGTCTTTGAATGCCAAAATAAATCTGGCAAACATTGAGCACTTGCATTCATGATATCATGAACTGAAACTTTTAATTTCCTGATTTTCTGACATTCTTGTTTTTGGGTATATTGAAATGAAGCCAAAAGCTCAATTAAGAGGGCTGTATTTTTTTTTACTTTTGCCTTGCAACTTAACATAAAACTATACATGTACTGTATTGTCAAACCTTAAATTAGTACTTGGCACTTAACAAGACAAAATTTTTGGTAATCAATATTTTTTTTACACAATTAAAAGAATCTGTGTAACATAAATGGATAATACCTTTTTTTTAAAAATTGCTTTTTTTTTTCTTTGTTAAAAAAAAATTCAGGTCAAGCCTTATATAGATAAAGTAAGATAAAGTAAGGTAGATCATCAAATTTCAAGTCAAGACTCAGTCAGAAGTTGTTTCAATCTCTTGTTATACCGAGGAGCCTTTCAAAGATAGATCATGCATCATTCTCTCAAGGAAGTTCAACAGCTCACCGGTCACACAGACCAAGTTTGGTGTGTAGCTTGGAGCCCCAGCGGCTCCCTTCTCGCTTCATGTGGTGGAGACAAGACCATTCGCATCTGGGGCAAAGAAGGTGAGTCTGACTGACATATACATGAATTGTGTCTTTACATGGGCTTTCACAGAGTTTAAATTCAGGGCAACTTGTGAAGTATTTTCATGTAGAGTTCAGTAAATTTTCTGGCTATTCATTTTTATATAAACTGTTTGATATCCCACAGTCATTTAACAAATTGCATAAATCATTGATTCCTATGAATTTTACTGGCTTTTCATTGAAAATCTGTCTCATTCAAAAAAGAAAAAAAAAACTTTATTTTCTTAACGAACTGAATCTAGTTTAAAATTAAATAAATTTTATTCCAATCTTATTCAAAGTGCCTTCAATTTTTAACTTTTTTACTTGCCCATGAGTTGTATTGAAAATAATTGATCAAGTGTGAGACCATAAATTTATGATGTGGTCATTCATTTACCTGCACCATTATTGAATTAAGCATGCTTGTAATTGATGTTGACGCTCATAATGCATACATCCCCAACCTCATTTTTCATATTTTTCCAATTAAAAGGATTTTTTTCTTATTAGAACTGACCTTCTTAACTTTATTATAGACATTTGTTCTCTTTCAGAACCCTTCTTTTGAACTGAATACTTTTTTCTAGTAAGAGTTTTTAAGACCACTAAGTGTTATAACAAACATCATAATGAGAATAGTTTAAAGTTTTTAAATGCGTACATATGCAAATTTAAATGTACAAATTGCTTTTTGCCCCATTCTTATAAAGATAAATCTTGGGTATGCAAGTCTCTGTTGACCGATGCTCATACTCGCACCATCCGCGCTCTGTCATGGTCACCGTGTGGTCAGTATCTGGCTGCAGCCAGCTTTGATGCGACCACATCTATATGGAGCAGAAAGTCTGGCGAATTTGAGTGTCTGGCTACTTTGGAGGGTCATGAAAATGAAGTCAAGTGTGTCGGATGGGCTTGCACAGGAAACTTACTTGCCACGTGTGCTCGAGATAAAAGTGTCTGGATATGGGAAGGTAAGTAAATAAAGCCAACTTCCTTGCTTTATCCAATGGGTTAAAAGTAGTTCTATGACTATGTCAAAATTTTGGGGTTACTGATGTAGTGAAAATTAGTTTTAAAATTTTATTTGTTTTGAAAACAACAGTTTCACGATTTCCATTTTAGAATGCCAGTTTAAAATAAAAGGGAAAAAATTTCAACTTTTGCTATATTTAAAATATCTGTTTATTATAATTGCTGATATGGTAGAGTGCAAAATCTACCATTTTTTGTTTGTCATTTAAGTAAAGGTTCTTGTTTTCCAAGTTTAATGTTTAACATCTTGTCAAACCAAATCTTGTTCTTTGACTCCTCTAACTTTTAAACAAAAGCAAAAGCAGTTTTTGTTTGTTTGGTTTTTTTTTTTTTTGCTCATAAAAAATTTTCAATCGTGTGATGAGTAAGGAAGATAATTAAAAAATTAAAGAAAGGGAAGCCAAATTTTTTAAAGCGAATTATTCAATAGCTTTGCACACACTTTTTTTCCCCATTAATTCCAATTGCCAGCAAAAGTTAGTTTTAAAAGTATCTGCCTGATTTTTTTTTATTTTTTCTAATGTACGTGAAGTTCCTATTGCATTTGATTTTCAAACTGTTGTCATCTTACCATGCCCTTCTGAAAGAACTTTCCCATGCCTTTGATGATAATTTGGGTGTGTGTCAAAGTATAAACTGAATTTCAATAGAATTTAGTGACCATCAGCATTGAAATTCATTTTGTTCTTTTTTCTTTATGGATTGATTTTACATGACAAAAAATCTCAAGTGAGCTAAACCTTAGCATAGACAGGTCTTGAGCTGTCTTTTCTAATCATGTATGTAAGCTTGTAAATTTGCATATTTTCAAAGCCTAATGGAGCATTGACTATATAATCACTTTATTCTCTCTCTTTCTTTCATTTAAACAATTTTTTCAGTGACAGCAGATGAAGAATTTGAATGTGCGAGTGTTTTATCCACCCATACTCAAGATGTGAAGTGTGTAAAGTGGCACCCAGCCTGTGAGCTTCTAGCATCTTGCAGCTATGACGACACCATCAGGTTGTACCATGAGGCGAGTGATGACTGGGAAAGCTGTGCCATGTTGAAAGGCCACTCTTCCACTGTTTGGTCAGTGGACTTCAATAAAGATGGACACAGGATTGTGAGTGCTGGTGCAGATGCCTCTCTTAAAATCTGGCAGGATTATGAACCTGGCAACCCAGAGGGAATTGCTACTCCTGACAACTTACCAGTGTGGAAATGTGTCTGCACGATAGGCGGTCACCATGAGCGGCCGATTTACTCTGTTAACTGGTGCTCTCTCTCTGGCATGATCGCCACAGCCTCAGGGGATGACAGCTTGTGTGTGTACCAGGAGATCTCAACAGAAGATGCAAGGAATGCACCCAAATTTGAAATTGCTGTGCGTCAGAAGGCGGCCCACTTGGAGGATATCAACTGTGTGTCATGGAATCCTGTGCAAAAGGGTTTGCTGGCGTCTTGCAGTGATGATGGCAACATTAAAATCTGGCAGTTACAGAAAGAGTGATTTTCACTTTCACCACTTTTTCAAACTGTTAGATCATTATTTTTAGAGAAAAAAGAATTTATAGCATTGGTAAATGATTATTTTAAGCTATGGATGTATCTCCAATGTGCATATGATTTACAGTACACCTCAGACTCAACGCACTAGTTTTTTGTCATTTTTAAAAGTTCGTTGAATGCAAGGTTCATTGGAGCCATGCCATAAGGCAACACAAGGGGGGAAACCAACCTAAGTTAAATTTCCACATAATTATCTCCTTTGTTTTTATCAGCTAACCACGAGTCTATAGAGCCATGCTTTACCCTTCCCATCATTGCCCAAGTTACTGCCTCTTTGGCTCTTTGATTCTGTATCATGATCTCCCCATGCATTTGCTGCCGCTCCCTGCCCCTTCTGCCTCTCCTTTTTTTTTATCTTCTCCGTTCATGTCAATAATTTCTCTTCCCCATGCCTAGTATTACTATGGCATAATGTAGCCAATACCAATTACCATGGGTTCTCAACACCTGTACACTTCAAGGGTTTCTTAACAGCTGATAGGGGACCTTTTGATTGAATTTCAACTACATAGTTTCTAAGTAAACAATCATACTTAAGTGGATTTGCCTTCATTTGCAGTTTGCTGAACCCCAGGACGGGCCTGAAATTAGTTCATTTGATGCAAGGTATTATAAAAGAGGCAAGGAAGGAAAAAAAATGGGGATTTTAATCTGTTCATTGGATTCGAGGTGTACTGCATATCATATCAAACCCAGTTCAAGTTTCCCCCATGAAATCAACAGGTATTGCTATTTGGAATATTGCATCATGTATTTTTTTTCTACCTTATAAGCAGTAAACATTACTCAAAACGGTCAGAGAGTTTTATGAGGAGAAATAAGATTATTGGCTCCTTTAATATTACAGTGGAAATCTCATAATTCAAATTGTATGGGAATGAATTAAAACTTCGAATGAAGAGGATTCGAATTACAAAAAAGAGGCATAAATGAATCTATGATTCATTGAATTGTGTTTACTATGCCTGCCTCTCCCCTTTCCCAGTCCCAAGTTATTACCAGTACTGGTATCAGTGTTGATACTGGCACTCCATTCTTTTTGCATCACCTCCCCCCTTGCTTTGTTAGCAAACTGATCAGCCTTTCTCGGGCAGTGATTAGCATTGCTTGCTGCTTGAGAGAAATATATGCAGTACTTTTACAATGCCATATGGGCAGGTATGGACTTCAAAGAAAGAGAATTGAATCAGAACGACTTTGAATTATGATTCAGATTCTAACAAAGCCAAAGAGCAAAAAATAACCTATATCTCGCAAAATTCAGTTTATGAGAAAGTCGAATAAACAGACCTCAGTTTTGAGGTTTCCACTGTATAAGCCTTTGACAAATTTCCTCTGTCAAATGCTGTTTTCCACATTAAAACTTTTTAGGACTGGTTGCAAGAAATTTGTATACAAATTATGAACAACTGCGATTATTTTTCTTGGTTTTTTTTTGGTATTTGTCTAAATATGTGAATGATTACTGCTATCAGTTTTTTTGTTTTTGTTTGATTCTTTGTGATGTACTTGTAACTACCTGTACAGCTATTTCGATAAATTTTAGCCAAAATTTTGCATTAAGCCATACATGCCATGTGTTCTGGTTTCATGATTGATTGGTAGGCCTATTGTGGTTTTCTACTGGATTTAGTTCATACATTGATGCTATGCATATACCTCTCTTTTTTAAACAAATGGTTTTCACCTCTGGAGTTTTGTTTGCTTTTACATTCTACTTTCAATTTTTTTCAAAGTTTTTGCTTATATTATCAATGAGCCCTCTGGCTCTCTTAATTGTGAATAAAGTTAATGGAAAACTCAAATCTATTATGGAATTTCAAGGAAGCATTTTTTTCTACTATGGCAATTTTGTGCCAGGCTGAGTCAGAGGAGCTTACAAAAAACAATATCATATCTACAGTGTATCAAGATTGACTTTATAATTATTTCTTCCTGTATGAAGTAGATGCAGTATTAGAATGAGTTCATCTCTTATTGTTGGTGTGAGTTTTATATGTACATGTACTAGTGTAAGAGTGGTGAGGGGTTGATCGACTAGTGCTGTAAACCAGGGGCTCCAAAAAGCCTTCTACCTACATGGAGTGGTATTGCAGTTATTTCTTTATAGTACATTTATTGTGTACTAAATAGTGTAAGAGTGGTGAGGGATTAATCAACTAGTGCTGTAAACCAGAGGCTCCAAAAAGCGGTGAGAGTGAGGAGTATGTTAATGGATGCCTGGATGTGGATTCATGAAGTAAGAAATTTCTCTCTTCTGAAAGGCTTTCTAGTAGACCTATATGTATGTACATGTATATATATATGTATTTTCTTACAGATAAAATTGAGAGTCACATGCAAAAATTTGTCTTAACCAGTGTCATTTCAGTTGGACTTCAAAGTATGTCGTGAGATGACCCAGACATTATTCAGATTTATCGTCCAATAAAGTTACTTATGTAACTGTAAGTTTGAGTAATCTGTGTTGTTTTATTATCATTATTGTCAAAGTGTACCTTCTGGTCCATGTGTGTCTTTTATCACAACAAATACAGCTTCACTAGAAGCCTCCGGAATGATCTCCCCAGGACTGATGTTTGGATGACTCATCCTTTACTAACCAAAACTGAGGAAAAGCAAGAAGACAATCCCAAGACATTTGAGAAAGAGGACAAAGAAAGAGTACAAAACAAACATCCACAAAGTTCTCAAAATGTCAGGAGTGGGATATGAAACTTGAAAGCGACATGAAAGTGAGGCTTTTGTGATACAGAATAGATGCCTGGGTAGTGAAAGTGACGGATTTGTGACTGAATGCTTGGGTAGTGAAAGTGAGGGGTTTGTGAATGGATGTCTGGGCCGTGAAAGTGAGAAGTGCATGTAGATGAATGGATGTCTGGGCTGTGAAAGTGAGAAGTGCATGTAGATGAATGGATGTCTGGGCTGTGAAAGTGAGAAGTGCATGTAGATGAATGGATGTCTGGGCTGTGAAAGTGAGAAGTGCATGTAAATGAATGGATGTCTGGACCGTGAAAGTGAGAAGTGCATGTAGATGAATGGATGTCTGGGCTGTGAAAGTGAGAAGTGCATGTAGATGAATGGATGTCTGGACCGTGAAAGTGAGAAGTGCATGTAGATGAATGGATGTCTGGGCTGTGAAAGTGAGAAGTGCATGTAGATGAATGGATGTCTGGGCTGTGAAAGTGAGAAGTGCATGTAGATGAATGGATGTCTGGGCTGTGAAAGTGAGAAGTGCATGTAGATGAATGGATGTCTGGACCGTGAAAGTGAGAAGTGCATGTAGATGAATGGATGTCTGGGCTGTGAAAGTGAGAAGTGCATGTAGATGAATGGATGTCACCGAAAGTGAGAAGTGCATGTAGATGAATGAGAAGTGCATCTGGGCTGTGAAAGTGAGAAGTGCATGTAGATGAATGGATGTCTGGACCGTGAAAGTGAGATGAATGGATATCTGGGCCGTGAAAGTGAGAAGTGCATATAGATGAATGGATGTCTGGGCTGTGAAAGTGAGAAGTGCATGTAGATAAATGGATGTCTGGACCGTGAAAGTGAGAAGTGCATGTAGATGAATGGATATCTGGGCCGTGAAAGTGAGAAGTGCATGTAGATGAATGGATGTCTGGGCTGTGAAAGTGAGAAGTGCATGTAGATGAATGGATGTCTGGGCCGTGAAAGTGAGAAGTGCATGTAGATGAATGGATGTCTGGGCCGTGAAAGTGAGAAGTGCATGTAGATGAATGGATGTCTGGACCGTGAAAGTGAGAAGTGCATGTAGATGAATGGATGTCTGGACCGTGAAAGTGAGAAGTGCATGTAGATGAATGGATGTCTGGGCCGTGAAAGTGAGAAGTGCATGTAGATGAATGGATGTCTGGGCCGTGAAAGTGAGAAGTGCATGTAGATGAATGGATGTCTGGACCGTGAAAGTGAGAAGTCATGTAGATAAATGGATGTCTGGGCCGTGAAAGTGAGAAGTGCAGGTAGATGAATGGATGTCTGGGCCGTGAAAGTGAGAAGTGCATGTAGATGAATGGATGTCTAGGCCGTGAAAGTGAGAAGTGCATGTAGATGAATGGATGTCTGGACCGTGAAAGTGAGAAGTGCATGTAGATGAATGGATGTCTGGGCCGTGAAAGTGAGAAGTGCATGTAGATGAATGGATGTCTGGGCTGTGAAAGTGAGAAGTGCATGTAGATGAATGGATGTCTGGACCGTGAAAGTGAGAAGTGCATGTAGATGAATGGATGCCTTGGTAGTGAAAATGAAGGGTTTGTGATTGGATGTCTGGGTAGTGAAAGTGAGGGTTTTGTAATACAGAATAGATGCTTGGGTTGTGAAAGTGAGGGGTTTGTGAATGGATGTCTGGATTGTGAAAGTGAGGGGGTTGTGAATGAATGTCTGTGCCGTGAAAGTGAGAAGTACATGTATATGAATGGATGCCTATAAAGTTGTGACAGTGAGAAGTACATGTATATGAATGGATGCCTGGGTTGTGAAAGTGAGAAGTACATGTATATGAATGGATGCCTGGGTTTTGAAAGTGAGAAGTTCATGTATATGAATGGACGCCTGATTTGTGAAAGTGAGAAGTTCATGTATATGAATGGACGCCTGATTTGTGAAAGTGAGAAGTTCATGTATATGAATGGACGCCTGATTTGTGAAAGTGAGAAGTTCATGTATATGAATGGACGCCTGATTTGTGAAAGTGAGAAGTTCATGTAGATGAATGGACGCCTGATTTGTGAAAGTGAGAAGTTCATGTATATGAATCATTGAATGGATGCTTGGGTTGTGAAAATGAGGGGTGTTTAAATGGATTCCTCCAGGGTTGTCACTATTACCATTATATACTGTACTTGGCATACTTTTTAATAAATTTCTTTCCCTACATTTAGAATTTTTAATTAATCAATTACTCTTTTCCTCATAATCTAAAAAAAAATAAGCCTCTCGTGACAGTGTTCCGTTTGATTTCTTTGCAGTCCATGAGATTTTTAGCATATTCTGCAGGAACTACATTTCTTATGCCTCCAATTTTATTGTAACTATTTTCAAAGTGTCCAGGCTTCGCATCTGTACATCAGAATGGGTTCAACAGAGCACTCCAGAACTCCTCTTCTTGTGTGAATCGAGATATGTATACTTGTGAGTACCGATGTCATTCTCAGGAAATTCCCTTTTGCTTGCGCTATTCTTAATGCAATTGCGGTGATGTTGCGTCCATCGCTTGATACAACTCAAGTATTTGAATTGATTCCTTTGCGTGATTTTATTCCCGTTGAAAAAGATGTTGATCTGTGGACACTCACCGTTTCGACTGGCGACTACTACTTCTGTCATTTTGCTGTTCAATTCTAATCCTTCTTTCTGCTTTCTTGTTCAACAATCTCCAATAATTGCTACAAGTCTTCTTTATTTTCTTCAACAATCTCCAATAATTGCTACAAGTCTTCTTTATTTTCTTCAACAATCTCCAATAATTGCTACAAGTCTTCTTTATTTTCTTCAACAATCTCCAATAATTGCTACAAGTCTTCTTTATTTTCTTCAACAATCTCCAATAATTGCTACAAGTCTTCTTTATTTTCTTCAACAATCTCCAATAATTGCTACAAGTCTTCTTTATTTTCTTCAACAATCTCCAATAATTGCTACAAGTCTTCTTTATTTTCTTCAACAATCTCCAATAATTGCTACAAGTCTTCTTTATTTTCTTCAACAATCTCCAATAATTGCTACAAGTCTTCTTTATTTTCTTCAACAATCTCCAATAATTGCTACAAGTCTTCTTTATTTTCTTCAACAATCTCCAATAATTGCTACAAGTCTTCTTTATTTTCTTCAACAATCTCCAACAATTGCTACAAGTCTTCTTTATTTTCTTCAACAATCTCCAATAATTGCTACAAGTCTTCTTTATTTTCTTCAACAATCTCCAATAATTGCTACAAGTCTTCTTTATTTTCTTCAACAATCTCCAACAATTGCTACAAGTCTTCTTTATTTTCTGCAATAAATACAGTTCCACAGGCGTATCTCAAGTTGTTAACGATGTGTGATATGTGTGTGCCCTCCTACTCTAATTCCTGGGTGTCCTTCTATGTTTCACAAAATTATTTCCTTGTAGAGGGAGGACGTGTCTGGGGAAAGCACATATCCCTGTCTAACACCTCGTTTTATTTTTTTGAATGAGCTTATTTCCCCAACTAGTCGAATTGCTGCTGTCTTTTTCGAGTCTATATGTATATTGAACACTCGTAGATCGTTTCCATCTATGTTTAACTGTGTTAGGCGTGTGCTTGCAAGTATATCATCATGTCGTACTCAGTAAAATGAATTGCTGTAGTCAATGAAGCACCTGGTAGGACTTATATCTCTTTTTTATACTTCCAGAGCTCGTTCAATTATAGTTCGAATGGTGAAGATAGCATTTGTTGTACCTTTACCCCGCACAAAGCCACACTGTTCCTCTGCTATTTCTGGTCAGTGTAAAAGATTTAGAAATGCGCTTCTCTCAGCAAAACCTACCCTGGAGTCGACTGTTGTAGTGATCTTGTTTCAGTTGTTGCTAAATTCAAGCTGAAACTAAAGGAAACCTGAACTCAAACTATAAACATCAAAATTGACTTGGCTCTATTAAATTCCAACCAGACTCTTCTAGAGAAGTATCATGTGGCTGTTCAAAATAAAGTTGAAGTCTTTGGAGAAGCTGAGGAAGAGACACTGGGTACAATCTTAGGAGGAGCTGAGAAAGTGAAGCAACACTGGGTACAATCTTAGGAGAAGCTGAGGAAGTGAAGCAACACTGGGCACAATCTTAGGAGAAGCTGAGGAAGTGAAGCAACACTGGGCACAATCTTAGGAGAAGCTGAGGAAGTGAAGCAACACTGAGTACAATCTTAGGAGAAGCTGAGGAAGTGAAGCAACACTGGGTACAATCTTAGGAGAAGCTGAGGAAGTGAAGCAACGCTGGGCACAATCTTAGGAGAAGCTGAGAAAGTGATGCAACACTGGGTACAATCTTAGGAGAAGCTGAGGAAGTGAAGCAACGCTGGGCACAATCTTAGGAGAAGCTGAGGAAGTGAAGCAACACTGGGCACAATCTTAGGAGAAGCTGAGGAAGTGAAGCAACACTGGGTACAATCTTAGAAGGAGCTGAGAAAGTGATGCAACACTGGGTACAATCTTAGGAGAAGCTGAGGAAGTGAAGCAACACTGGGCACAATCTTAGGAGAAGCTGAGGAAGTGATGCAACACTGGGTACAATCTTAGGAGAAGCTGAGGAAGTGAAGCAACGCTGGGTACAATCTTAGGAGAAGCTGAGGAAGTGAAGCAACACTGGGTACAATCTTAGGAGAAGCTGAGGAAGTGAAGCAACACTGGGTACAATCTTAGGAGAAGCTGAGGAAGTGAAGCAACACTGGGTACAATCTTAGGAGAAGCTGAGAAAGTGATGCAACACTGGGTACAATCTTAGGAGTAGCTGAGGAAGTGAAGCAACACTGGGTACAATCTTAGGAGAAGCTGAGGAAGTGAAGCAACGCTGGGCACAATCTTAGGAGAAGCTGAGGAAGTGAAGCAACACTGGGCACAATCTTAGGAGAAGCTGAGGAAGTGAAGCAACACTGGGCACAATCTTAGGAGAAGCTGAGGAAGTGAAGCAACACTGGGTACAATCTTAGAAGGAGCTGAGAAAGTGATGCAACGCTGGGCACAATCTTAGGAGAAGCTGAGGAAGTGAAGCAACACTGGGCACAATCTTAGGAGTAGCTGAGGAAGTGAAGCAACACTGGGCACAATCTTAGGAGAAGCTGAGGAAGTGAAGCAACACTGGGTACAATCTTAGGAGAAGCTGAGGAAGTGAAGCAACACTGGGCACAATCTTAGGAGAAGCTGAGGAAGTGAAGCAACACTGGGCACAATCTTAGGAGAAGCTGAGGAAGTGAAGCAACGCTGGGCACAATCTTAGGAGAAGCTGAGGAAGTGAAGCAACACTGAGCACAATCTTAGGAGAAGCTGAGGAAGTGAAGCAACACTGGGCACAATCTTAGGAGAAGCTGAGGAAGTGAAGCAACGCTGGGCACAATCTTAGGAGAAGCTGAGGAAGTGAAGCAACGCTGGGCACAATCTTAGGAGAAGCTGAGGAAGTGAAGCAACACTGGGCACAATCTTAGGAGTAGCTGAGGAAGTGAAGCAACACTGGGCACAATCTTAGGAGAAGCTGAGGAAGTGAAGCAACACTGGGTACAATCTTAGGAGAAGCTGAGGAAGTGAAGCAACACTGGGCACAATCTTAGGAGAAGCTGAGGAAGTGAAGCAACACTGGGCACAATCTTAGGAGAAGCTGAGGAAGTGAAGCAACACTGGGCACAATCTTAGGAGAAGCTGAGGAAGTGAAGCAACACTGGGTACAATCTTAGGAGAAGCTGAGGAAGTGAAGCAACACTGGGCACAATCTTAGGAGAAGCTGAGGAAGTGAAGCATCACTGGGCACAATCTTAGGAGAAGCTGAGGAAGTGAAGCAACACTGGGTACAATCTTAGGAGAAGCTGAGGAAGTGAAGCAACACTGGGTACAGTTCCAAGGAGCGACCATATAAGCAGCAGTGGAACAAATATCAAGAGTCGACAGGAAAACAAAACAAAAGTGGATGGCTGAGGATATTTTGTACCTGATGGATTAAACTTGTAAAGGAGACAAATAAAAAATAATAGGGAAAAATATGAAACATTCCATAAGAAATAAAGAAAAAAGAGTGATGAAGCCAAAGAGAAGTGGATCAATGACAAATGTGCAAAAACATCAAACTATACCACAGAAATACTGAGCAGACGATGCACAAAAACATTGAAGAAATATCTGGAAGGAAAACCTACTCATCCACAGGATGCCTAAAGTAATTAAAAAAAAAAAAAAAAAGGTGACATTGTGGCGTCTCACTCCAGACATTATCACAACCGCACTGACACTGGACATTGCTACACACATATTGCCAGTATTTTTAGACTGCTCAGTGCTAGGGGACTATTAGTGTTGTTTACTTTCCTAACCGGGACACACACATCTCGAGATAGATGATCACAAGCTCACCTCTCGAGATATCATCTCCATTACAACCAACCTTTTGGACCAGATGATTCGAAGATAATGAAAGTTAAGAAACTTATCTAAGTCTTGTTTTAATTTAATCATCTTTTATTGTAACAATATCTAATCGTTACAATTGGTGACCCCGACGACTCACATCGTCTGTGTGAGTTCTACAACCTAGACATACAACTCAAACCGGAGCAGCTACGCACCGTTCCAGACCTTCATCTAGATCTAGATTTAGTTAATCACCACCCCTCCTGCTAGAGACAACGAAACATGGCCGTCGAGAGCATCGCCCTAAAACTTTCAACATTTTGGGTTTCAAGTCCTTTAGCATGGTTTGCCCAAGCCGAAGCACAGTTTGAACTAAGAAAAATTAGCCAGGACGAGACTAAGTATGCCACGTAGTAGCGGCATTGGACAATAGCACGGCAAACAGAGCATTATCTGTCATTACATCCCCCCCACCAACAGAGAAGTACAACACCATCAAATCATTTCTCACATCAGCTTATGGGCTAACAGACGGCGAGCGTGCTACTGCCCTGCTCAACATGCGTGTCTAGGTGACAGTAAATCGTCCGAGTTGATGGACAATATGCTTTCTCTCCTTGTCCAGCACCAGCCATGTTATCTCTTTAGGCAGATCTTCATCCAACAGCTGCCTGAACATGTCCGCACTCCACTTTCTGTGGTGGACACACACGACTATCGGGCTCTGGCCCGTGAAGCGGACAAACTTTTTCTTGCCAGTGGCAGCGATACCAACAAATATACCGTGCAAAACACTGCTCAGTGCACAAAGGTTGAAACACAGATAGATACTATCTGTTGGTACCACCAAAAGTACGGTGAAAAAGCAAGGAAATGTCTGCCATCGTGTCCCAAGTACACAGCACTGCGGAAGAAGAACCAGGGAAACGCCAAGGCGGGCCAACAGTAGCATCCACATCTGCTGGCCCGCACGACCCACAACTGTTCATAACGGATGCCAACACAGGACGTCGTTTTCTGGTGGATACAGGAGCACAGGTGTGCGTCATCCCTCCTACCTGGTTTGACAGACACCACGGGCAGGGTGGTCCTCCCTTACAGGCGGCAAACGGGACAAGCATTCCAACATATGGCGTCCGGAACGTCTCGTTACGTTTTAACGAGAACACCTACGAGGCTCGACTCATTATTGCAGATGTGAAACGCCCATTGCTAGGTGCTGATTTTTTCCGTCGCCACAATTTGCTCGTGGATCTAAACGGCCAACGGCTCATTGAGGCAGACACATATCTGTCCTCTCCATGCTTTGTCAGTAGAGTAACGAAGACTGAACTAGCACCTATAGAACAAGACAGCAACAAATTTCGCAAAGTCCTTCAAGAATTCCCTGCATTACTTCAACCGACGTTTTCCTCAGACGCTGTAAAGCATGGTGTACAGCATCACGTTTGTACCACAGGTCCACCCGTCCACTCACGGGCTCGGCGTCTAGCTCCTGATAGGTTGGCCGTAGCAAAGAAGGAATTCCTTGAGATGGAGCAAATGGGGATAATTAGAAAGTCAAACAGCCCTTGGGCATCACCACTTCACATTGTCGCAAAACCCAATGGTGGGTGGCGCCCTTGCGGGGATTATCGCCGCCTTAATGACGCAACAATGCCAGACCGCTACCCAATTCCCCACATCCAGGATTTTGCTGCACAGTTAGCTGGCAAAACCATCTTTTCGAAGATAGATCTGGTGCGCGGATACCATCAGATTCCTGTGCATCCTGACGACATACCCAAAACAGCTATTATTACTCCCTTTGGTCTGTACGAGTTCCTGCGCATGCCATTCGGCCTGAAAAATGCTGCTCAAACATTTCAGCGTTTGATGGACACTGTACTTCAGGGATTGACCTGTATATTCGTCTACCTCGATGACATTTTAGTGGCAAGCTCGTCAGAACAAGAACATTTACAAGATATTCGCTCTGTGTGCAACCGTCTTCAAGATGTTGGGCTGGTGATCAAACTCGAAAAATGTCTATTCGGACTAAAGTCCCTTGCTTTCCTTGGCCACCAAATTTCTCACTAAGGCTCCACCCCACTGCCATCAAAGGTCAAAGCAATAGAAGATTTCCCAAAGCCATCCACAGTCAAAGACCTACAGGAATTTCTAGGGATGATCAACTTCTACCACAGGTTCATTTCCCATGCCGCGTCACTTCTTCTCCCGCTTCACTGCGCGCTACAAAAGTCAACACCTCGGCAAGTTCTCAGCTGGACAGCAGAAATGGACAACGCTTTCACATCAATTAAAGCAGCCTTATCAGAAGCCACCATGCTCAGCCACCCCGAACCCGAGGCACATATTTCTCTTACCTCTGATGCCTCCGAACAAGCAGTTGGGGCAGTACTTGAGCAGTATGTGCAAGGAGTATGGCAACCCCTTGCCTTCTTCAGCAAACGACTTCGTCCGCCCGAAAAAAAGTATAGCACTTTCGATCGAGAGCTGTTGGGGCTGTACCTACCAATCAGACACTTCAGGTTTTTTCTTGAGGGGAGGCCATTTACTGCATACACCGACCACAAACCGCTTGTGGGTGCAATGTCCAAACTTTCAGATCCATGGACAGCGCGCCAACAGCGTCACCTCGCTTTCATTTCAGAGTTCTCAACGGACATCCGTCATGTTTCTGGAAAATCCAATGTGGTGGCCGACTATCTGTCATGAGCTGCCCTCGGCAATGTCAGCCTTGGCATAGACTATGGCGCTATGGCAGCTGAACAAGCAGAAGACGCAGAGGTAAAGGCATTCCAGACAGCTATCACAGGTCTTCAAATCAGGCCTTACCAAATCCACAACTCCACGTTGCTGTGCGACGTATCCACAGGCCTCCCTCGTCCATTAGTCCCCAGCAGTTTCCAACGCCAAGTTTTCGAAACAATTCATAACCTTGCACACCCAAGTCGAAAATCAACCGTGAAGTTGGTGTCACAAAAATTCGTTTGGCATGGTCTAAAAAAACAGGTTAGCCAATGGACACAAGAATGCCTTGCATGCCAGAAGTCTAAAATCCAATCACATGTGCACTCGCCAGTGATCAATATACCAGTCCCATCGAAAAGATTTAGCCACTTGCACATTGATCTTGTTGGACCATTGCCCCCTTCAGAGGGTTTTTCACACCTGCTAACCATCATTGACAGGACCACGCGCTGGCCTGAAGCGGTACCCTTAAGGAGCACTTCAACCACCGACTGTGCAAGGGCCCTCATCAGGCATTGGATTTCTCGTTTCGGAGTCCCCCTGGATTTAACTTCAGACAGAGGCCCCCAATTTGCGTCGACACTTTGGAATGAAAATTTTGAAATAGCCCAACAGCTTGGAGTACAACTTCACAGGACCACGGCTTATCATCCACAGTCCAACGGCCTTGTCGAGCGGTTCCCTTAGAACGTTGAAGGCAGCGCTCAAAGCCCGTCTACAGGGGCCTAACTGGGCAGACGAGTTACCATGGGTCCTTTTGGGTCTAAGAACTGCCCCCAAAGAGGATCTTGGTTTTTCTACCGCTGAGCTTGTCTATGGAACACCTTTGACTGTTCCGGGAGAATTTATAGACCTTTCTTCAAAGTTTCGACCAGTTTGTACCCCTAATGACCTTTTCTACACAAAATTAAAGAACTTATCGCCTTTTGCCACTGCCCACCACAAGTTATCATCGCCATCCGCTGTGCCGCAATCGCTCCGTGATGCAAAGTTTGTTTTCATTCGCCATGATGGTCACCGTGGTCCCTTCCAGCGTCCATACAACGGGCCCTTCCGGGTGATCACCTCAGGTGACAAAACTTTCTGCATCATGGTTGGAGGCCGCGAAGAGATAATTTCAGTCGACCGCTTGAAGCCAGCTCATGTGGACCTCACCGGCCCGGTAACAGTAGCGCAGCCACCGCGACATGGACGTCCGCCACTCCAACCACCGGAGCCAGCACCCCAGGAGAGGGTACTCGTGCCCGAGAATACATCAGCACGACCGGAATCTCGCTTAACACGTTCGGGGCGCACTGTTCGTTTGCCCTCGCCTCACGTTTCCACTGATCACAATGCCAGTGCTGGGGGGAGCTCTGTGGCGTCTCACTCCAGACATTATCACAACCGCACTGACACTGGACATTGCTACACACATATTGCCAGTATTTTTAGACTGCTCAGTGCTAGGGGACTATTAGTGTTGTTTACTTTCCTAACCGGGACACACACATCTCGAGATAGATAATCACAAGCTCACCTCTCGAGATATCATCTCCATTACAACCAACCTTTTGGACCAGATGATTCGAAGATAATGAAAGTTAAGAAACTTATCTAAGTCTTGTTTTAATTTAATCATCTTTTATTGTAACAATATCTAATCGTTACAACAGCATAGAAAAAGACAAAAAATGTCACCCAAACAGTTTTTTAGAATCATGTTGATGCGAGTCAGAAAAAAATCAAACTAGAAATAAAAGAGAAACACAGACGTCATACAAATGGCTACAGTAGGTGTATCAGATACAAGAGTACAAAAGACTTTGGGGAAATTGCCACAATAGTACGTGTAAAATAAGCTCAGTACAAATATAAAGGTTAGAAAGTTTCTCCCTAAAGACTATCTGAGCTGGGGACAAGCTTTAGGAGATCGTTAAGCCGAAAAAATACAAGACTAGAATCTAACGGCTGCCTTACGATGACTTGAAAGAAAAATGCGGATCTCACACAATATCAACCACTTTAAAGTACTTTCATGGATCCTTGTAACAGGAAATTGTTGTTAAAACAGTTCTTGACTCTCTACATTTGCCTCACTTAAACAGTTAGAAATCTAACAATGGTCTAGCTTCCAGACCGGAATAGAAAAGGTTGATCGAAGTTTCACAATCTAGAGCCAAAAGAGCTTGAGAGCAATTCTCACAAAACTTCTGATCAGCAATGCATGATTGTAGGACATACATACCAATATACACACGCATATGGATACTAGTATTGATGTAGGTTACGAGTAGTGATAAAACATTTACTAGAACATTTATAAAGCCTAACGTTACTTAAAGAAATAATTGGCCGCATGGTTTTTAATGTAAAGCTTGAAATTCCAGACACTCCCACTTCATACTAATTCGGTAGGATGGTTTGTTATGTGGAACTTGAATCTGCCTTCAGTTTCACAAAATGGACTCAATCTGTCTTGATGTGTAAACGACATAAATTATATACAGGATAGAAATAACTTAATCCGAGCCGGATCAGATACCACAAAGTTAGAGTTTGGTTAATTTTGATTCGCTACACCAAAGAAAAATTTGTTAAATGTTTTCTCTTTGTTCATTTTCGAATTATTATTCAAGAGAGAGAGAGAGAGAGAGAGAGAGAGAGAGAGAGAGAGAGAGAGAGAGAGAGAGAGAGAGAGAGAGAGAGAGAGAGAGAGAGAGAGAGAAGTTTTATGCCTCCCCGGTTTCAAGCTGTCATTGACCGATATTACTCGCAAGGTGATCGAATCAATTTCAACTTTGACCCACTTGGAAGCGACTCATGACCCAAAGAAAGCACGACCTAGTTTTGTCGCTCTACCTGGGCTGTTCGAGCCCTCTTCGCTAGCTTGTGCATTAATTTGTGCTCCTTCACTTGTCAAGTAGTATGGATTCAGCACCGGTTTCAAATACCAGACCAGGCTTTATTGTTGATGACGAATGCTTTCACTGTTGAGAATTGTGTGAATGCAATCCAACAGACCAGTGGATTGGTCTGGACTTCCGTCAGACTGTGATGCAAGAGCCTCACTAAGCATGCAGTAAAGAGTTCGCATGAGGGCGAGTCAAGTGTAAAGTCCATGAATTACAAAGTGTAAGGCTGGGGAGCATATCAGGGCCCGCATTGCTCGGTCTGGCCGCGAAAGCCAGTCATCATGACTGTGTTAAGCCGGCCTACTTCCATTTGCCATAGCAGACACGGACTGGTCGCACAAGCCAATAAAATCCGTGCCAAAATTATGTGATGGTCCATAAGGGGAGTGAATTACAGCCCTAAGGCCGAGGGCATATCAGGGCTCGTATCGCTCGGCCAGGCCGTGACAGACAGTCATCACATGATTTCTAATGTGCGCACCCAACCTACATGGTAATGATTTTTTCAAATGCCTGGCGTGGCATTTTTTTTTAGGAATTAGTTTATAAAGTTCTGTATCGAGGAGCAGCTCAAGATGGCGCCCGGGCTCACACAGTCCAAGTTTTATGCCCAGGTTGTTATACACACTCTGTCGTGGGCCGTCACATATAGCAGTTTTTAGCACAGACCGTATTGGCTTATGGGGCCGATCACAGCCTTCTGGAATAACAGAGGGCTGGGGGCCGATCCGCGTCTGCTAATTCTGAGGTTTCGCAGGAAAAGCTTACGGGCCCTAAGCTAGGCTACGACCCTATATTTTTAGACTGGCCGACATCATTTGCATAAACTCCTCCCACCCAGCGGTACGTAGCATGACAGCTTTTCGCAAACATGCTAGCCCTCCCGCCGAGAATGTAACTGTTATGTAAGGGTTATAAGATAACTGCCAGCGATGCTCTAATGCTGACGGTACTGAGTACTAGCTGGACCAGGTGCAAGCGCGCTGTGGAGAGTGTGTTTCCACTGCATGCTCACAGTTTCATTACATGACAATGACATGATCCGAGACAGTTTTACCAGCAGCAGCAGATTTCACTGGTTAACAGCTGACCAGACTGACCAGGCCCAACGCTCGCTTGCGGCTTCCGATGTAAACAAAGCAAGCTGATTTGCACACTTCACTAGGGAAACCACGTGTTTAATACGTTAGGACTCATGCTTACGGTACGTAACTCAATCTGCGAAACATGACTGCAAACAGAAAAAGACCATCTTAACATAATGACTGGGTGTCACAGCCAAGCTTAGCGATACAGGCCCTAATATGCTCTCATCTTTAACTTGGGCTGTATCGGCCCGGCCGCCATCTTGTGTCGCTCCTCTATTCAAAACAGTAAACACTTATTTCTAAAAAAAAAAAAAAGGACATTTATAAAATCATTTTATTTTTGCCTTAGCTAGTACTAAAAGTTGTTTTAAATCAGAGAGAATTGTGAATCTAAGCTTAGTTTATGAGAAATTAGTGAAATCGGTCAAGCGTGTACCTCAGCGTCACTCATCGATCTCGGCTCCTGGCCTTGAGAAACTACGTACCGTAAGCATGAGTCATAACGTAACAAACACGTGGTGTCCCTAGTGACGTGTGCAAATCGGCATGCGTTGTTTACATCGGAAGCCGCAAGCGAGCGTTAGGTCTGGTCAGTTTGGTCAGCTGTTTAGACCAGTCAAATCTGCTGCTGCTGGTAAAACTGTCTCGGATCATGTCATTGTTATATAATGAAACTGTGTGAGCATGCGGTGGAAACACACTCTCCATAGCGCGCTTGCACCTGGTCCAGGCTAGCATTAGCGCATCGCTGGCAGTCATCATGTAACCCTTACATAACAGTTACGTTCTCGGTGAGAGGGCTAGCATGTTTGCGAAAAGCTGATATGCTACGTACCGCTGGGTGGGAGGAGTTTATGCAAATGATGTCGGTCAGTCTAAAAATACTACGTCGTGGTCTAGCTTAGGGCCCGTAAGCCTTTCCTGCGAAACCTCAGAAATTTCAGTCAGTGGCAGGATTTTGTGCACTTTGCAGCGCTGTCTAAGCTGTGGGGTGCAGGTTAAAACTGCAAACACAGTGGATCCGCCTACCTCACGTGAACTTCACGTCCCGTCAATTGACCCCTGTGACCTGACGTCACGTTGACGGAAGGTACCGAAAGGTTTTCTTTATTGCCAACATTATAATCGGTTGGAGCAACAGTGGTTATCTCACGGCACTTTCTCGTCTCCCGACTACCTCACGTAAGAAAAAGTTCTCGGGAGCATTTTATGGTTGCTCTCAAAAGCTCCCGTTTTTCTCTCGGCAAATCAGTGTCTTCGAATGTACGAGCTTTATTTTCCGCTACCTTTACCCAACTTTGTTCATTAGCAGAAAAAAAATGTTGCTGGTTTCATTCTTATTTAGGATAAACATTTTCTCTTCAACTTCAAAAGGTGGTGAAATTCTCTAAATGTATCCCGTCATTGAAACATTTGGTGAACCCAATATTGTCTTCCGTAGAAGCGTCTCCTTTTTAGTTAGTAAACTAACATCAGTTTCACTTCACCACTTCCATTATTGGCGGCAATAGCATCGATTGGTATCAGGGTGAACCCAGGTTCAACCCATAGCGTTAGCGCGAGCTACTGTGTTTGGTACCTCACCTCGGGTTAACGAGACAACAACGTCACGCTAGTTTGACGGATCCACTGTATTTGGTACCTCACCTCACGTTAACGAGACAACAACGTCACGCTAGTTTGACGGATCCACTGTATTTGGTACCTCACCTCGCGTTAACGAGACAACAACGTCACGCTAGTTTGACGGATCCACTGTATTTGGTACCTCACCTCACGTTAACGAGACAACAACGTCACGCTAGTTTGACGGATCCACTGTATTTGGTACCTCACCTCGCGTTAACGAGACAACAACGTCACGCTAGTTTGACGGATCCACTGTATTTGGTACCTTACCTCACGTTAACGAGACAACTTCACGTTAGTTGGACCGATCCTCTGTGTTTGCAGTTTAACTATAATTAGATCAAGGTGATCTTCACAGGCCCGAGGAGAAGAATAAATTGTGTTTACATGTGGGCATTTGGGAAATGTGCAAGTCAGAGTTGATTACAATGAAGATTTTACAGATTTTGCCTTCATTGAAAAAATTTATTGCTTATAAGATTGAGGTCGCACACGGATTGTTCTCTCTCTCTCTCTCTCTCTCTCTCTCTCTCTCTCTCTCTCTCTCTCTCTCTCTCTCTCTCTCTCTCTCTCTCTCTCTCTCTCTCTCTCTCTCTCTTCTCTATCTCGATCGCTCTATCAGTTTCTATATATATTTGTATGTTCGCTTCATCTCTCTGTATTTATCTTTCTCTCTGCCTATCTATATATCTGTCTATCCTTCTGTCATTTCTTTATCAATCTGTGTGTGTGTACTTTTCAGCCTCGTTTGTTTGGTCGACCCAGAGACTTCATCACAAAGCACAGCTGATCCGTGTTCAACATCGCATGAAGCAATTAACGGAGGTCGGCCCCTCTATGAGTTCTAAACCTTTAGTTGAGTTAAGTCACAAAATTAATGCTTCTCACTGTTTAGGAGAAGAAGTCAGATAATTTATTGTGTGTTTAGCATGTTTGTTTTGTAAGCGGTCCGTTCCACGTGGTTATTGATGTTCAATGATTTTTTCTTCCTTTTAGAAAATT
>JAWDGP010001162.1:210000-217500 GCA_033675545.1 Elysia crispata | reverse complement strand
CACGGCTGCTAGGCACGCTACCATAACCAGTTAGGGCCTGCAATTACTTAGAGTAGGAAGAAGCACTGAGCTTCTATAGGTAACTAGACTAGTGGGTCCTATTACAGTAGTGACTAAGTAAGTTAAAGGAATATCCACCCAGCTAGGTAGGGTTACATTTGGTGGCAGCGGTGGGATATTTTGAGTATATCCCTAGAGTGGTGTCGAAATTCAAGTCTTTCCTTATTTAGTTGTTTTTCCTTGTTTGGAACACGTACCTCCTCCCTTGTGCTCCTTGTCTTCTAAGTTCTAGTCCTGTACAATGCCTAGTGGTCAGCCAGCCCCGAAGATGTACATCTACGCGCCAAGAGAAGTATCGCTGGCTAAGTTTTACGGGAATGGAGGAATTGAAGAGACAACCAGATTCCTCGCTCGCATGGAAAGAGCGTGGGAATTCCTACACCTCGATACAGAGAAGGAAAAGATTTCTTTCTTTTATGAGAAGATCGGAGAAGAGGTGGAGAGTGAGATAGATTGCCACCTCGAAGGAAAATCACCCACTTCTCAACAGATTTTAGCCATTTTAAGGAAATGTTACGGTGAGAAAAGAACCGTTCCTGCCCTACGGAGGGTATTTTATAACACTAAACAGAGAAAGGATGAGGGAGTCCGTGCCTTTTCCCATAGGCTGAAAGAGGCCTTCGATGCCGTGACTTCGCGGCAAAGAGACAGCAAGATTGATCTATCCCCAATCAGTGAACTGCGAGATACTTTTGTGGAGAACCTAAGGGACAAGCAGACAAGGCGGCATCTACGGGATCATCTCACTTCGTCGCCAAATGCTACTTTCATTGAAATGCGCCTCCAAGCAGAAAGAATGGAGGATGACGACAGTGACAGTGAGGGGGAAGAGGCGAGAGCAGGCTTACGTCAGGTCACCGCGTTGAGTTCAGAAGAGAGCAATGACTACAATGGAACGGTCGAGCTTCTAACCAAGCAAGTGGCTAAACTTACAGGCCTCCTAATCAAACAGCAACATCAAAGGATTAGCCAGTCTCGCTACGATGGAGATCATAGGCCGCGCCCCCACGCTCACCGACATTACCAGAACACACTTTCATCAGCAGGGCGGAACCAACGTGTGACAGGCGCTGTCTGCTTCAGATGTGGTAGACAAGGCCATTTTGCCAGAGTGTGCGCCCAGGAACCAAACTCGGACTTTAGTGTAAGCCCCTCCTCGCGTAGAGGCACGGAGCGGCGTGTTACGCAAGGATTTACACCACGAGGTCAAGCCTGTTCGAGTAGCATCTTTACTGACTATGAAGGAAAAAGTGATAGGAAAGTAATCGGTTCCAGAGTTTCAGGGACAGTAAAGTGGTTCAACGTCAAACGTGGCTTTGGATTTGTTACCCCTGATGGCGCCAGAGAGGAAATTTTTGTACACCATTCGTCCATAGTGAGAAACAATCCCAGGAAATATCTTAGAAGTCTTGGTGATGGAGAGAGGGTAGAGTTTAATGTTGTTAAAGGTAGAAAGGGAGACATGGCAATTAATGTGACCGGACCTTGTGGTGCAAACGTTTTAGGTAGCAGATATGCTGCAAACTTAGATGAACCGAATCCCCGTCATCATGAGAGCAGCCTTGGTGGCAATCGACAGAGACGAAACAAGCGATGTGTTGGTGTCGAGGATTATCATCTTCCGACAGACCTGGTGGTGGCAGTAGGAATCTTTGTAGTGGTCACAGATTCCATCAGCGTGATCACGACTATCAACCAAGACAACCACGGTCGGGACTATCTCATGACCAACCAAGGGAGTCCACCCGCCCTATTATTGGTCGTCGTGGGGACAACCATCGCGAAAGACACGCCACAGATAAAAGGAGAGTGACCTTCCGTGAGCTCAGGCCGCTGGTTGGTCCATCTGCGCTGACCCACCAGAGTAAGGACGCCTCAGTACCTGTGCTACCGGACGAGCAGCGACTTCCTCGCCGATCAAGGCGGAGCTCTCGTGAGCCTGATCGCTTTGGTCTTTACTAGGCTGTGCCCTACCGCCTAGCGCACTATAGACTGAAGGACTACATGCGAGGGAAGACCGGGTGATGCTGTGCTGTTGCCTGTTATGACTGCACTGAGGCGCTGCGCGTGCAGTTGGATAGCCTATAAAGTTACGCTTATGGAATACAAACTATGATTACAAACACAGGGACCTTTTAATTTAATATCAAGAACACTTTGTAACGGTCTTGACTTAGTTGTTTTTCTCTTATGATTTTCTTTCATTTTAATTTTCATTGTTTGTTTTTTTTTCCACTGTTTTTTTTAATCTTGCCTACAATACTGATAACTGCTCACTTGACGATTTATATGGAATATGATGGTTTATAAATTTATGTGTTACCTAGGACTTTGCGATGTGCAACTATGTTTTTAATTAACAGTTGTACTAACTAACAATGTATTATTTTAGAATTTTTAGTTGAGGGATGAGGGAGTGATCGAATGTGATTTATGTTAGTAAGCCTAGCTCTATTTCTTATTCTACACCCGTGTGATCCCGGGGCCCGCTAGTCGGAGCGGGGAGTTCAGAATAGGATCACTGGTTTGCCCATTTCACCAGATCGTAAAAGGCGAGTAAAGAATGGTTTTGGGAGAGACTCAACCCTATCCCATATAATCATAGGGTTGGCGTAGAAAACGAGTCTGGGACTCTTATTCTACACCCGTGTGATCCCGGGGCCTGCTAGTCGGAGCGGGGAGTTCAGAATAGGATCACTGGTTTGCCAATTTCACCAGATTGTAAAAGGCGAGTAAAGAATGGTTTTGGGAGCGATTCGAACCCTATCCCATGTGATAGTAGGGTTGATGTAGAAACCGAGTCTGGGACTCGATGAGATTTTTCTTAGGTCCGCTCTGGCAGCTGCATGATTATCCCGACTGTTGAGAGCTGGACGCACTATACTGTATACCTGCTTTATCTCTTGAAGTGTTTCTTTTAAGTACTAAAACTATAATTGTATCCTGGTGTTCAGTATAGACTTTAATTATCTACTGTGGTGACTGGTGAAAAAGGATTTTTCGTTTAAGTAGATGTGGGAGAATCTCTTGAGAATGATTGTGAATTTAATAAGTATCATAATTCATAATCTGTGTTGCGTGGATCAGATTTACAGGCTACTAGTTCGGTAATAATATCCTCTCTGGAGGACGATGTCTAGGGAAAGTATTTACTGATCATTTCCATTTCTTTTCCCTTTATTGCTGACCATCTTGTTTTTCTATTGCTTTGAGCACTGATAATTTATAATGTTGAATGTTTTAATGTGCCTGTGTCGATCTGGAGCTCCACGTCCTATGTGTTGTGTTTTGTTCTTTCCACAATTTTGTGCATTTTGTCTACCATGTTTACCTTTTTACCTTGCTGTTTTTATGCAACGCACTCTTTTAATTCATTTGTAACATGAATATTCTAATGTCAATTTTTCTATATTTGCCCTTTTCATGTTCACTGTGTGGCTTATGGAGTATTGTTCAATTTTATGCCTTTTTATGCGTCGGGTTGCCAAGTAACCATTCCTCGACTGTGCTAATTATATTATGAAATACCATTTATTCTTGCCACGACTTTTGTATGCCTCTAGTGTCACATGTTGTAACATATATAATGCCAATCTGTGTAACCTGCTTGCTATTGATTTATATGGTATAAGATATTCCTATCGAGAGAGGATGCTACACTTGTTAAGCGTAATTTAGCACTGTACTTAATCTTGTGCTCAGTTTGTTCTAATTATTCACACTATATAATGATGATATTTTGCATGATCTAAATCTTTTGTATCGGTTTTATTTTGGATAGGCCTAAGTATCTATAGTAATTACGTTTGGGATGACCTCATTTTTTATCATTGACTGGACAGTCGACTGACCCCACTTTCCCTTCTACCTCCCGCATTATGTTCCGTACTGCCGCACCGTTCCTTTGAACTTTTCCATTATATCAGTAGTGCCGTCTATCTCGTGGCGTGAGTGTTTCCGTTACGCAATGATGATCGTGTCCCGGTAGGAGAGTTTGCTGTGTTTATTTACTTTGGTGGTACTGTTGACCTTACCTTAGGGTTAAGTATTGACGTTAAGTTCAGTTCGTCGGAGCCGAACAATTTTTTGTGGGGCGAGTGTAAGGAGGCTGGTGTAATTATTTATTTGTGGCGCAGCAGTAGGTCTTTAGAACAGATTTTATTGTGCTAATTATATCAGCTTGTGGGTGGAGCCACGTGCGCTTCTAGCTTGTTAGTATACTTAGTTTAATGGCGGGAAACTAGTCTCCGCCCCTCTAGCGGTTTATTCTTTTTTCTTTAATAATTCGGAAGATACTTTGTTCTTTCATTCCTGTCCAGCTGGCCAGAGAAGCTTTTCTTCGGTCGGCTTTGGACGTGCTTTGATGCTAAAAATTATGTAGTTCGTAGATGTAACGATGGCTTCCGTAGATTCTATGATCTCGGTCGGATGATGTTTTAGTTGGGGAAACGGGTTGTGCCGTTCGACGGAGTAGATTTTCCTCGGTCGGCATTGGCCCTTGTTCTAGGGACGAACTGGGAAACCAGGGAAGTCTTTGACCGGGGGCCTTGCCGACTGAGCTTGGACTATAAATTGTAGAGCTCGGAAAGACTCGTAGTCAGTATCTTTTTGGAGTATCTGGAGGCCACGTTGGAAGTGCCAGTAGTATCGTTGGAAATTTAGGGAGAAGTTATTGTGGAGATTATTGAACTATTGTGAAACTTGTGTTGGATTATCATTTGTTTTAATTCTACGTGATTATCACCGTGACTCGGGCGTTGGCTGACTATTAGGCATTTTCATTACCGTAGGCATTTTGTTTGGATAATTTCTATTTTGACTAGTCTAAGGCATTATTAGGTATTCTGACTATTAGGCATTTTCATTACCGTGGGCATTTTGTTTGGATAATTTCTATTTTGACTAGTCTAAGGCATTATTAGGTATTCTGACTATTAAGCATTTTTATTGGACATTTGTTTAGTTCTTAGTATCTTCTGTTCTGACCATTTTATTAGTATCTTCTATTTAGTATTCTGGCCATTTTGTTTAGTATCTGATATTAGTATAATATCCGCACTTTATCTCGAGTATCTGCTTGGCGCTTATCATTCTGACCATTTGTTAGTACCTTTATTGCCTGATTGCTTGTCGATCATCTTTGTATTTTTTTATTTTATTCTTTGAGAATTGCTTCCATTCATTGATTATTGAGTATTCGTAGAATAAACATATTATAGGTGGTAACTTTAACTTCTTCTCTTTTGTGTTCTTCTTCGTCTGGAGTGTAGCTATTCTGTTCTTGTCAAGTCTCGACACCCACTCGTATTAGTTAGGGAACAGTGGCCTTAGTACTCCACTGATACTCAAGGACCCAAGAGTGTGAACTCTTTAGTATTGCACGGCTGCTAGGCACGCTACCATAACCAGTTAGGGCCTGCAATTACTTAGAGTAGGAAGAAGCACTGAGCTTCTATAGGTAACTAGACTAGTGGGTCCTATTACAGTAGTGACTAAGTAAGTTAAGGGAATATCCACCCAGCTAGGTAGGGTTACATAAAGTAGACAAAAGATCAACGTAAAGGCGGAGTGTTTGAGCAGGAGATCGCGCATGTGTTAGCAGCCACTCGACCATGCCGTAGCGGAGCAGCCAGTGGAAACAAGAACTGGACAGTCAGGATCCTTGCCTTGCTTGGATTGCTTGAACCAAATTAATCTTTTGGTTGAAGCAATCCGTACCACAGCAAGAAAGGGGAGGCGGGGAGGGATGGTTTTTGCGTGTTAACACAGTATAGAGAGATATAATTATGATTAAAAAATAAGACAGACAGACAGGCAGATAACCACATAAATGTTTACATATATTTGTAGGCAAAGACAAAGTGTTGGAGAGAGAGAGAGAGAGAGAGAGAGAGAGAGAGAGAGAGAGAGAGAGAGAGAGAGAGAGAGAGAGACAGACATACAGACAGACAGACAGACAGACAGACAGACAGACAGACAGACAGACAGACAGACAGACAGACAGACAGACAGACAGACAGATAGTTGAAGAGGGAGGTCCAAACAGAGATCGAGTTGCAGAGAACAAGGGCAGACTGAGACAGAGAGTAAGAGAGGGGGAGTAGTAGACAAAGAGCGTGATGGAGAGAGAGAGAGAGAAAGGTGTAAGGGACGGCGGGGGGTAAACAGAGACATAAATATATAGACAGAGTGGAGTAGACAGAGATAGAGATTTTGAGAAAGACATTAGATAGAGAAAAAGAATTAGAGCGAGATATGGTAAATAGAGACAGACTTCCTTCTCGTCTCACATCTCAAAATATAACGATCCGTTTCCTACATGTCGTTATGGTCAGTTGCTCTGTCGTCACAACCGGGTCCTCGGAATCCTTAAACATGGAGAGTAGTCTGGCTTTGCCACATTTATATTCTTCCAAGATGGATTTTAGTTGGAGTTTCAGTTTTGCTTTATGGCAGTACTACATTGCTACATCTGTGAGACCCAGAGGTACCTCCTGGTTAACTTACTGGTCTTACCCTCTATTGTCACTACTGTAGTAGAGCAGACCTCGTAGACCAGAGGTAGATAGAAGAGCTTCGGGATTAGCATAAACTGTAGGAATAACACTTTAAATTTACACTGAGGCCACATCTGTTGATGGCTAGAACAAGACCTTCGGTAGCAAGTTCTTCTGTTTCTAGCCCTCTTCTCGTATCATTCATGGATAGGCCTTCGCATGTATATCGTACCACTCCAAAGGCTCTTTCTGGTTAATGACTGATCTTTTGGATATGCTGACTGAGAACGTCGTCATCGCGTGTCTCCTTACTGAGAGACCACGACAATTCTTTGGTTTGAATTTCATACTGCACCGTGACGTTCAGACCTTGTATTTCGTTTTAATTTGAGCAGATAATGGTGGTAGCTATTACCTCTACTATTGCTGCTGCTACTGCTACTGCTACAACTACTACTACTACTGCTACTACTACCACTACTACTACTACTACTACTACTACTACTACTACTACTACTACTACTACTACTACTACTACTACCACCACCACCACCACTACCACCACCACCACTACCACCACCACCACCACTACCACCACCACCACTACCACCACCACCACTACCACCACCACCACCACTACCACCACCACCACCACTACCACCACCACCACCACTACCACCACCACCACTACCACCACCACCACCACTACTCCTCAATATTTTAAGTAATGTATACTGTTATTCTGCGACAGTGAACGACTGAAAAATATCCGCAAAGTCTGTAACTGTGTAAGGCATGAAGGGGATCATTATAAGGATAAAAAAATATTCAAACTAAGATAGGAAGGTACACAGTTAGCTGGGATGATAGTCTATAGATAAGATAGATTGGCTGATAATTAGATAGAAAGATGGATAAATATATACAGGTAGATGGATAGATA
>JAWDGP010001162.1:177500-205000 GCA_033675545.1 Elysia crispata | reverse complement strand
TGTCTAACTTCACTGTTCTGATGCCGGTCTATCTAAGGACGGGTGTTTTTGTTTGTGTAACTTTACTCTTCAGGATGCTGGTCTTAATCTTGTAAGCTCGGGTATAGAAGTTTTTATTTGTGTAACTTTAATCTTCAGGGTGCTGGACTATCTAAGGACGGGTTCAGAATATTTTTCCTGATGTAACTTTACTCTTCAGGGTGCTGGACTATCTAAGGACGGGTTCAGAACATTTTTCCTGATGTAACTTTACTCTTCAGGGTGCTGGACTATCTAAGGACGGATTCAGAACATTTTCTTCTGATTTAACTTTACTCTTCAGGGTGCTGGTTTATCTAAGGACGGGTTCAGCACATTTTTCCTGATGTAACTTTACTCTTCAGGGTGCTGGTTTATCTAAGGACGGGTTCAGAACATTTTTCTTGATGTAACTTTACTCTTCAGGGTGCTGGTTTATCTAAGGACGGGTTCAGAACATTTTTCCTGATGTAACTTTACTCTTCAGGGTGCTGGACTATCTAAGGATGGGTTCAGAACATTTTTCCTGATGTAACTTTACTCTTCAGGGTGCTGGTTTATCTAATGACGGGTTCAGATCATTTTTCCTGATGTAACTTTACTCTTCAGGGTGCTGGTTTATCTAAGGACGGGTTCAGCACATTTTTCCTGATGTAGCTTTACTCTTCAGGGTGCTGGTTTATCTAATGACGGGTTCAGCACATTTTTCCTGATGTAACTTTACTCTTCAGGGTGCTGGTTTATCTAATGACGGGTTCAGCACATTTTTCCTGATGTAACTTTACTCTTCAGGGTGCTGGTTTATCTAATGACGGGTTCAGCACATTTTTCCTGATGTAACTTTACTCTTCAGGGTGCTGGTTTATCTAATGACGGGTTCAGCACATTTTTCCTGATGTAACTTTACTCTTCAGGGTGCTGGTTTATCTAAGGACGGGTTCAGAACATTTTTCCTGATGTAACTTTACTCTTCAGGGTGCTGGTTTATCTAATGACGGGTTCAGCACATTTTTCCTGATGTAACTTTACTCTTCAGGGTGCTGGTTTATCTAATGACGGGTTCAGCACATTTTTCCTGATGTAACTTTACTCTTCAGGGTGCTGGTTTATCTAAGGACGGGTTCAGAACATTTTTCCTGATGTAACTTTACTCTTCAGGGTGCTGGTTTATCTAAGGACGGGTTCAGCACATTTTTCCTGATGTAACTTTACTCTTCAGGGTGCTGGTTTATCTAAGGACGGGTTCAGCACATTTTTCCTGATGTAACTTTACTCTTCAGGGTGCTGGTTTATCTAAGGACGGGTTCAGCACATTTTTCCTGATGTAACTTTACTCTTCAGGGTGCTAGTTTATCTAAGGACGGGTTCAGCACATTTTTCCTGATGTAACTTTACTCTTCAGGGTGCTGGTTTATCTAAGGACGGGTTCAGCACATTTTTCCTGATGTAACTTTACTCTTCAGGGTGCTGGTTTATCTAAGGATGGGTTCAGAACATTTTTCCTGATGTAACTTTACTCTTCAGGGTGCTGGTTTATCTAATGACGGGTTCAGATCATTTTTCCTGATGTAACTTTACTCTTCAGGGTGCTGGTTTATCTAAGGATGGGTTCAGAACATTTTTCTTGATGTAACTTTACTCCTCAGGGTGCTGGACTATCTAAGGACGGGCACAGAAGCTTCACCTTTTGAGAGAACAATGACATCCTCCATCCCCGTGTCCACTGTTCCGGATGGTGGCTACGGCTGGGTCATCGTCTTTTGCTCCTTCATGATCCACGTGATGGGGCCCTCCATGCTGCTCTCCTTGAGCGTCATGTACGTGGCGTGGCTGGACGAGTTTGGGAGTGGCCGAGGCTTTACCTCCTGGACTGTCTCTCTGGCCTTTGCTGTGTTTCTGACAGAAGGTGTGTACACTCCACTGGCAAGAAGGTTTTTTTTTTTGTGTAATGTTCCAGGGATCTCACGAACTTTTCAATTTCTTTCTTAAATTAAATTTCGAAATGAATGGGTTTTTTTAATCTGTTAATTTTTATAGAGGTCCGTTATGTGAAATAAAAAATAACAGTTATCCACGCTCTTAATTATTACTATTATAATTTTTAGGGAAGTCTTAAATACAGCCATACATTTATCCAGAAAAAGTGCTTAGGACTGTAGAATCCTGAATTTGTTGGCAAAAGAGGTTCCGAACTACAGGGGCGGTTGTTACAGCTAATATGCATGCTTTGTTTTCTTCTATAAAAGTGTAGAGAATCTCCACCCCAGATCTCCTACTACAAATTCAGCATCTGATTTTATCACACTCTTTACGACCTCATTCTCTCGAGTTTACAAAGCTTGAGGGTTTTTTCTGTTGTTGATAGTGTTGTTGTTTTCTCTCAATTTTTTTTTGTACGGGAAACAGAACTAATACATTGTACAAGTTTTAGCACCTGAGCGATATATACATCAATCAACCAATACCATTTGATTTCCCAACATTCTAAGGTAACTGCTAGATAGCCTGTGACTGCGACTTCAGTTGTTGGGAGTATATTTATAGAAAGCGGAATTATCGGTTCTGATAGCGGTTTTTAGTTTCTAATTTTTTTGGTTTTACTCCACCTCCCAATACATAATATCGCCGCCAACTCTGAACTGACAATTATGATTCATGATAAGAATTTTGTTCAATAGGAAATTCTGCAATCGGGTTTTTAAAGTTTTATTAGCCAAAAGCTAGTCTTTCAACCATCTTTTTTCCTGTCTATTTATTTTGTAGATTGCCGGCTGGGCTGACTCGATCTCTGCTGCTCTCCACAGGCCCGCTTGTTGCCAGCTTGGCCAGCAGGGTCGGGAACCAGGCCACCGTGTTCTGCGGAGCGGTGCTCTTCAGCGCGGGCTTCTGCCTCAGCTACTTCGCCAACAGCGTTGAAGTGTTGATCGTCTGCATCGGCTTCATCACAGGTTAGGCCGCAGCATAGGTTGGACTGCAATAAAAGTTAAGTTATATCACAGATTTGTCTGCATTACAGGTTAAGCTGCATCATAGGTTGGACTGTATTACAGGCTAGGTTGGTTATAGGTTGGACTTCACAGATGAGGCTGCAGCATAGGTTGGACTGCAATGAAAGTTAAGTTACATCACAGATTTGTCTGCATTACAGGTTAAGCTGCATCATAGGTTGGATTGCATTACAGGTTAGGTTGGTTATAGGTTGGACTTCACAGATGAGGCTGCAGCATATGTTGTACTCTAGTAAAAGTTAGCTTACATCACAGATTGGTAAGCATTATAGGTTAGGTCGCATCATAAGTTGGGCAGCATTACAGGTTAGGTTGGTTATAGGTTGGACTTCATCATAGATTAAGTTGCATCATAGGTTGGACTGCATTATATGTAAAGCTGCAAAACATGTTAGGTTGCTTTATACTGAACTGCATTACATACTAGTTTCCATCATTGGTTATCTTGCATCATAAAAAAAGTTTCATTATAGGTTGGAATACATCACAGTTTAGGTTGCATCATTACTTGGAATGCATCACAGAGAAGACTGCATGACATTCACTGCGTCAAAAGTTGGGCTTTTTTTTTTTTGAGATTGAAACAGCATCACAGATGAGATAGCGTCATAGTTTGGACTGTACTATAGGTTAGGCTTGCGTCGTCAATGAGAGTTGTGCATGGTAACCATCTCCTTAGCATCTTGAATAGTCTGAACCACCTACCTGTAATGTGAATCACACTGGACAGCCGGACTGCGCTCCTGTCAGGGATTCAATTTGGTCTTTTAAAAGAATTGTAAAAGCTGAGTTTCACTAAGAAATGCTACAGCAGCTGTGGATCCTACAAAGATGTTGAAGACTAATCTGATGTTTGCATCTCACAGCGACATTTTACAGAGGGAACATATCAACTGTAAAGTATGCCCAAGACCAGCGGTTACCCGGAAAGACGGAGAATTATGGTACCGAAGAAATACGTTAGCCTACAGACAAAGCATTACATGAACTGCTGTTTGGAGTGGACTTCGGATGGTGTGAAGCATTTTTCCCTGTTCAGTCTAGATTTGCCTACTACCAGTATGGATTGAAAGTAGCAGTTTTAGTGCATGTGCCAGTTTTGCGAGTGTTTACATGTATTTCAATAACCTGTACTCAGTGTCTAGAATAAGATGAGCTGTCAGTTTCGTGCTGCGAAGATAAGGGAATACTTAGATGTGTGGACTTCTGACACATAGGTCAACATGACATCACTGAGGTGAGGCAAACTTAGCAGACTTCACCCGCTGATCTGATGAGTTCGGGAACAGAATTAGAAATAAAAGGCAGCATATGATCTCTCTACAACTGAGTGATTCTCAATTAAGAAAAAGCAGAAAGCTAAATGCCTGCACAGCCTTCTCGATTTCAAACTAGCTTCATTACAACTGGCTGTTTGTGTGGTAAACGTTTGAATGATGCTATGCGTGATTTTGGTAAGTGGGATTAAAATAATAGACTGACAGGGCAGCACGCTCTCGCCGATAGAGCTTTGGAACTACAGGTCAATAATGAGAATCAAGAGGTCAACTGCGAATTATTATAGAGAATGTAGAGAATTCTGTAACGATCTGCACGTAATGCTTCATCGACTAAGGTAATATGACTATGTTCAACATAACAAGGTCTGGGAAACCATGACAGAAATGCATTTCCATTCTAAGCTGATACAGATTGTAAGATATCTCTACCATGACGGCCACCCGCCATGAATGTGGGACAACAGCTTGGTTTCTGGTCCTGCGAGGTCAGACAACGATACATTCTCTCACCAACCTTTGCAGCATCTTGACAAGGAGGGAAAATTTACAAAATAAACCAGGCTGCAGCGCAGGCTATGCCTCGGTGAACTGCCTGACAAGAGAGGCAGCATTTACATGTTTGGCTGTACCTTCATAGATCGGCCTTAAACTTGAAGTCATTGCATCGAAGATCGGTTTGCACAGTACTTTATACCTGTCTGCCTATTACTGGAATGCTCAATGAAACAGAATCATTTTTATGTTTGCTAAACATGAAAGAGTGTTTATCTGTACACGTAGCTTAAGGGGAAAAAAAGGAAAAAGTGTGACGCTTTGATTGATAAAGAAATTGTCGATGTCTCAATTTTTTCTTTTAAACAAAATGTATTGCGCTGAAACAATCCTATATAACTATTTATTCACTCAATTGATTTGTCCTTTGATTTTTGTATTAAATCTATCTGGGTTTTTTTCTCTGTAGCTATTTAATTATGGTCCTTATGAACATTTTCCACAGTTACATCATGTCTTTACTGTTTGTTCTCTGAGTGTGTATTTATAATATTTATGTTCAGAGCAACAATCAATTAAATCCTAAATCCTGTTAGTTCTCTAGCTCAGTCCTCCTTAGCCCATTTATATTTTATAATAGTTTTGATACTAAACAGGTCTTGGCTGCGGCTTCACGTATCTCCCAGCCATTGCTTCTGTGGCCAACTATTTTGAGAAGAGGCGGAGTTTGGCGTTAGGGATAGCCACGTCTGGCACAGGGATTGGCTCTTTCCTGCTGGCGCCTGTCTACCATTGGCTGATCCTGACCTACGGTTGGCGGGGAACTCTGCTCATTGCAGGAGCTTGTCAGCTTAACCTGTGTGCTCTCGCTCTTCTTATGAGGCCGTTCAAACCAACTCTATACGAAAAGAGAGTTAGCATCAAACATGAATCCGCATCAGACTTGATTTTAAACGAATCCTTATTGAAAACAAACAAAGGCGACACAACTGAGCGGGAATATTCTCAACATCTAACACCACACCTGGCATCTGAAGGCGAAGAGTTTGTTGGTTGCCACACCAATGAGGATCAGACCGAATATCATGTGTTTGCTTCCAGTGGTGACCCCACTGGAGGTAATCGCGACAAGCGCCGTGGCGGCAGTTTGGTCCAGCTTGCGCCGTCTTCTGGAGGTCAGTCTCGGACGTTTTCCAGCGCCACCGAGCTGCGCGTGAAGCGAGGACTCCGCAATAATAGCATAGACAGGAGTCACTTGGCCTTAGATGTCATGATGAGCGGCAGTTTACACAGCTTGTCTATGATAGACAAGAGTGGGGTAGTTCTACGACCCAATGCTGACGCTTCCTACTCTCTTCGAAACCAAGATACAGAGTCAGTGACGAAAGCAAGCCTCTGGCACTCCTGCTTTTCTTTTTTTCTCTCTGTTATAACAAACTTTTCTCTCCTCAAAAGATTAGATTTTTCATTGCTTATTATAAGCAACGTGCTGACCAACTTATCCTACTTGATGCCGGTCCTGTTTATGGTAGACAGGGCCACGGCCAGTGGTATAGACAAAGCTTCTTCTGCTTCGCTGGTTTCTGTGTACGGTGCAGGGAATGTCATCGGTCGCCTCGTCTGTGGCTTCCTAGGTGACCGCAGCATGGTGGACAGAACTGTGTGCTACGTCCTCATTCTGGTGGTGTGCGGCCTGGCGACGTGTTTGAGTCCGCTGTGTGGCAGCAGTATTGGCCTTCACGGTCTCTACGCTTTAATCTTCGGCTTGACAATAGGTGAGTCGCACAGTAGTGGCCGCACGATGGCCGACCTAGTAAAGGATGGTTATTAATTGAGAATTTAAGTCGATCAAGCAAGAATAAAGTATCATAGCCTTTATGTATTGTATATTGACGGTTTTAGACGTTCAAGTACATGTACTACCAGCATAAAGTACCACTTCTTGAGCTTCTTAATCTACCCAGTGCCGCAAGAATAAAGGATCATTTATTGAGTCTTTTAACCGATACAATAATGCAAGGATAGTGTATCACCTATTGAGTCTTTTAACTTTCTAAAGACTGTAGCTGTAAGAATAAAGTGTCAATTATTGAGTCTTTTAACCTACCAAGGACCTCAAGAATAAAGTATCTTATTGAATCTTTCAACGAATTCAGTACAGCAAGAATAAATTATCATGTATTGAGTCTTTTAAACGATCCAGTACCGGAAGAATAAACTGTCACATATTGAGTCTCTAGACAGATTTATTATCGCGAGTAAAGTATAACGTACTGTGTCTTTATAGATAGGAGCTAAGGGTCCCAGCGATCTTACGTTTGCACTTAAAATGATTTTTGTCGTGATTTTATAATTATGTTCCCAGCTTGTAATGATTGTTATGTAGAGAAGCTTAAGGTTGCCGTGTATTCGGGCTCTCAGTTTGTAATGATTGTTAATTTAAGAAGCTAACCTACTCGAGAGCTTGTATTCTAAGCTTGTTGTTGTTGTAATCTAGAGAAGCTAGGCGCAGTCGTGAGCTTGTATTCTAAGCTTGTACTGGTAGTAATCTAGAGAAACTAGATGTAGTCGTGAGCTTGTATTCTAAGCTTGTAGTTGTTGTAATCTAGAGAAAATACGCATAATCATGGGCTTGTATTCTAAGCTTGTAATGATTGATATGTATCTGAAGAAGCTAAGGGTCACCACGATCTGGTGTCTTCAGTTTTAAATGATTGTTATGTAAAGGTTTCTATCTGAGGAAGCTAAGGGTCACCACACTCTGGTGTCTTCAGTTTTAAATGACTGTTATGTAAAGGTTTCTATCTGAGGAAGCTTAGGGTCACCACACTCTGGTGTCTTCAGTTTTAAATGATTGTTATGTAAAGGTTTCTATCTGAGGAAGCTAAGGGTCACCACACTCTGGTGTCTTCAGTTTTAAATGATTGTTATGTAAAGGTTTCTATCTGAAGAAGCTAAGGGTCACCACACTCTGGTGTCTTCAGTTTTAAATGACTGTTATGTAAAGGTTTATATCTGAAGAAGCTAAGGATCACCACGATCTGGTGTCTTCAGTTTTAAATGATTGTTATGTAAAGGTTTCTATCTGAGGAAGCTAAGGGTCACCACACTCTGGTGTCTTCAGTTTTAAATGACTGTTATGTAAAGGTTTCTATCTGAGGAAGCTTAGGGTCACCACACTCTGGTGTCTTCAGTTTTAAATGATTGTTATGCAAAGGTTTCTATCTGAGGAACCTAAGGGTCACCACACTCTGGTGTCTTCAGTTTTAAATGATTGTTATGTAAAAGTTTCTATCTGAAGAAGCTAAGGGTCACCACACTCTGGTGTCTTCAGTTTTAAATGATTGTTATGTAAAGGTTTCTATCTGAGGAAGCTAAGGGTCACCACACTCTGGTGTCTTCAGTTTTAAATGACTGTTATGTAAAGGTTTCTATCTGAGGAAGCTTAGGGTCACCACACTCTGGTGTCTTCAGTTTTAAATGATTGTTATGCAAAGGTTTCTATCTGAGGAACCTAAGGGTCACCACACTCTGGTGTCTTCAGTTTTAAATGATTGTTATGTAAAGGTTTCTATCTGAAGAAGCTAAGGGTCACCACACTCTGGTGTCTTCAGTTTTAAATGATTGTTATGTAAAGGTTTCTATCTGAGGAAGCTAAGGGTCACCATACTCTGGTGTCTTCAGTTTTAAATGATTGTTATGTAAAGGTTTGTATCTGAGGAAGCTAAGGGTCACCATACTCTGGTGTCTTCAGGTTTAAATGATTGTTATGTAAAGGTTTCTATCTGAGGAAGCTAAGGGCACCACACTCTGGTGTCTTCAGTTTTAAATGACTGTTAGGTAGAGAAGACAAAGAAGCTAAAGTCGCCGCAAAGTTAGGCCCACGGTTTATACTAGTCGTTATATAGACAGTCTAAGTTTTTGTCGAGATTTGCTTTGTTAGTTTTCTGTATTATTTTCAATTACAATTATTAAATTTTTTTTTCTGCTTTCATCATAAAAAGTATATAGTGAGTGTGAGCATGTGGTAATTCATATTGTTATAATTATCATGTATGCGTGTGTGCATGTATGTATGTATGTATAATGTATGAATGTATATATAAAGTGTATGTGTGTATATAGTTTTGGTCTATTTAAACATTTCTATCTAAAGTGTTAGAAAATAAGAGGTATTTTCAAAATTTAAAATCTTGTCCTAACCGGTAATAAGACACATCTCATAGATCGTCTATATTAATAAGAGAAGATTTACTTTATTCATCCTTCTTGAAGAAAAATTCAAAATAGTCTTGGCGAAGTTCAAAATGAATCTGGTCTATGACATCATTCAGTTATTCTTTTTCTTGGGAGCTTTCATATCCTTCACTTGTTTTTTAATTTAGGCATCAAATGATTTCATATCTCGGATCGAACTGTAAAACTGCCATCAATGCCATGATTGAAACATGGAAGTTTTCTTTTTTATCATCACCACTAGAGATACTAACTTTCTTGATCAATATAAGTGTGAGTAATATAGGGATAAATTCAGTATAAGTCTCCCCTCCCTCCATCCCGATCCCTTCCCTACAGTGATTTAGTAACACACAGATGTGTTGGGTCTTCCTCCCAGGTGGCTTCACTACGCTGGTTCCCGTGGTCACGATGGACATTGTCGGCGTGTCACTCGTGGGTCAGTCCTACGGCCTTGTTCTCCTCTTCTCAGGCATCCCCGGCGCGCTCGGGCCGCCCTTGGCAGGTCAGTCCACGGGAAATATCTGGAAGACAACCCTCTAGTCGCTGCACTGGTGGATATAGATCTAGTCTCTTCACACGCTATGTCAAATCAGAAGTCCAGAAACATCTTAAACAGGATTTAGCGTGGAGAAGATAGAGTTAACATTAGTCATTTTTGACTCCTACCGGTGGCCGTGGATGTCCGAATGAAATCTGTTGATAGACCCAGTAGCCGAAAGATACAGCTTATCTGGAAAAAAACCAGAACGCATGGAAACGAATCCATCGCTTACACTCGACTCGTCACGCTGCCTGTGGACATTTATAAATGAATCGTACATTTCTCTCTCCCTATCTATCTATCTATCTATCTATCTATCTATCTATCTATCTATCTATCTATCTATCTATCTATCTATCTATCTATCTATTTATCTATCTATCTATCTATCTATCTATCTTTCTATCTACCTCTCTATCTCTCGATCCCTCCAGATTTTGAGGACGATGAGACTAGAAATTTTACCCCTTCCCTCTGTCTCTCTGTCTGTCTGTCTCTCTCTGTCTCTGTCTCTGTCTCTCTCTCTCTCTCTCTCTCTCTCTCTCTCTCTCTCTCTCTCTCTCTCTCTCTCTCTCTCTCTCTCTCTCTCTCTCTCTCTCTCTCTCTCTCTCTCTCTCTCTCTCTCTCTCTCTCTCTCTCTCTCTCTCTTTCTTTCACTTGCTCTTTGTCTGTCCAGATCTTGTGGACGATTACACTAGAGATTTTACTGCTTCCACCTCCCCCCCCCCCCCCCACCCTCTCCAGATTTTCTGGATGATTAGACCAGAGATTTCACTGCTTTCTTCTTTCTCTCTCTTTTTCTCTTTATCGCTTCAGATTTGTGGACGATTGAACTAGAGATTTTTACTGCTTCCCTCTTTCTTTCTTTTTTCTCTCATCTCTTTCTCTCTCCAGATTTTGTGGACGATTTGATTAGAGATTTTACTGCTTCCCTCTTTCTCTCTGTCTATTTATCTCTCCAGGTTTTGTGGACAATTTGGCCGGAGAGTTTACTGCTTCCCCCCCTCTCTCTCTCTCTCTATCTCTCTCTCGAAGGGAGAATTTACTGCTTTCCTCTTTCTCTCTTTCTCTTTATCTCTCCATATTTTGTGGACGATTAGACTAGAGATTTTACTCCTTCCCTCTTTGTCTCTTTTTACCTCTCCAGGTTTTATGTGCGATTTGACGAAATAATTTACTGCTTCCCCCCCCCCCTCTCTCTCTCTCTCTCTCTCTCTCTCTCTCTCTCTCTCTCTCTATCTATCTATCTATCTATCTATCTACCTATCTTTTCAGGTTTTGTGAACGATTGGACTAGAGATTTCACTGCTTCCCTCTTTCTCTCTCTTCAGGTTTTATGGACGATTGTACGGGAGACTTTACTGCTTCCCTCTCTCTCTCTATCTCTCTCTTTATCCCTCCAGGTTTTGTGTACGATTGGACGAGCGACTACACCGCTTCGTTTGTTCTCCACGGCGTGTTTGTTTTGCTGAGTGCCGCAGTATTGCTGCCTGTGATTATCATGAAGCGAGCCAGAAAACAAAGGCTGCTTGCAACTGAAGCGGCCGCTGACTAGAGACAATTTTCACGTTTCTCAAGGAGATAAGAAGAGCTTACAAGAACTGTTAGAGAAATAAGAACAGGAAGAGGGTAAGGTGATGATGATGATGATGATAATGATGATGATGATGGTAAGGATGCGGAAGACGAAAAATAAAATAGAGAGAGGAAATAGAAAGTGAAAAATGAAGACAAGAGCTAATATTCATTGTTGAAAAACATATTTTTGCCCATCAAATTTCGTAAAAGATCGCCATGTTACTTTTATTTCAAATTCTTCTGGTTATAAAAAGTGTTTATGTATTAAAGGTAGTAAACAATATTTGAAATTCAAACGCCTACCCTCGAAATGTATATTTTATATTCTTTTTCTTTCTTTCTTTTTTTCTTCTTCTTCTTTTTTTTTTTTAGATATGACTCAGTCAGCAGCTTATTTTGTTTGATAGAGTATCACTAGATCATCAATGTAAGAAGCTGATTGACAAAGTTCAATATGTTTCTAGCTTTACGCTTAACAGGTGATGTGAAACACTTGATGGCTCTCTGTATTTGAACTGCGGTTGGCTTCTTAATCTTATGACACCTGTTAGTTGAGTAATCGGAAGTTCAGTTGTCACAAAATAAACACTGTTAGCTTCTAGAGTAATGGGAAGTTCAGTTGTCACAAAATAAGCACTGTTAGCTTCTAGAGTAATGGGCAGTTCAGTTGTCACAAAATAAGCACTGTTAGCTTCTAGAGTAATGGGAAGTTCAGTTGTCACAAAATAAGCACTGTTAGCTTCTAGAGTAATGGGCAGTTCAGTTGTCACAAAATAAACACTGTTAGTTGAGTAATCGGAAGTTCAGTTGTCACAAAATAAACACTGTTAGCTTCTAGAGTAATGGGAAGTTCAGTTGTCACAAAATAAACACTGTTAGCTTCTAGAGTAATGGGCAGTTCAGTTGTCACAAAATAAGCACTGTTAGCTTCTAGAGTAATGGGAAGTTCAGTTGTCACAAAATAAACACTGTTAGCTTCTAGAGTAATGGGAAGTTCAGTTGTCACAAAATAAACACTGTTAGCTTCTAGAGTAATGGGAAGTTCAGTTGTCACAAAATAAACACTGTTAGCTTCTGGGTAATGAGCAGTTCATTTGTCACATAATAAACACTGTTAGCTTCTAGAGTAACGAGCTCTTCATTTGTCACATAATAAACACTGTTAGCTTCTAGAGTAACGAGCTCTTCATTTGTTACAAAATAAACACTGTTAGCTTCTAGAGTAATAAGCAGTTCATTTGTTACAAAATAAACACTGTTAGCTTCTAGAGTAATAAGCAGTTCATTTGTTACAAAATAAACAATGTATCATTAGTGCATGAACTACCATGTATAGTGAAAGCACACTTAGAGAGTATCTAAGCACAATTACGGCACCACACACATACCAATATATTTTTTGGAAACTTGTGAAAGGCCCTTGCTTAGTTGTATATATCTCAATGTTTTGTATTGATTTCTTTATTAAAAAAAAAATGTCAAGCTCCTTGTTCTCATTCAACGTTCTCGAACTTTCAGCTTTAAGCTCCCATTAATGAAGCCATAAGACGTTATCGCTATGACCATGACGAAAAGTTCCAGACGATTTTATGCAAACTATAGTAATATGCCCTGAATCAAAATCTCACTGTTTGTTCAAATTATAGAGTTTTAAGAGCCTAATAACACCCCTAAATCTAAAGCTGACTCTTTAATCAACTATAGCGTTTTAGGAGCCAGTAACATCCTCAGAGTCTAAAGCTGACTCTTTCTTCAACCTACAAAGTTTCACGAGGCTAGCCTAGTAACACACCCTGAGTCTACAGCTGACTCTTTAATCCAACTAAAAAGTTTTAAAAGCCTAATAACATGCCCTGAATTTGAAGCTGTGTCTTTAACCAAACTTGAGAGTTTTAAGAGCCTATTAACATAACCTGAATCTAAAGCAGACTCTTTAACCAAACTACAGAGTTTTAAGAGCCTAATACCATGCCCTGAATCTGCAGCGGACACTTTAATCAATTTTTAGAGTTTTATGAGCCTAGTATCATGTCCTGAAACTTAAGTTGACTCTTTATAAGATTATATAGTTTTTAGAGCCTACTACCGTGCCCTGAATCTAAAGCTGATTCTTTAATCAGACTAAAGAGTTTTCATAGCCTAATAACATGTCCTGAATCTAAAGCTGACTCTTTAATCAAACGTTAGAATTTTAAGAGCCTAATAACATGTCCTGAATCTAAATCTGACTCTTTGATCAAACTGTAAAGTTTTAAGAGCCTAGTATCATATCTTGAAACTTAGCTGACTCTTTAATAAAATTATATAGTTTTCAGAGCCTAATACCGTGCCCTGAATCTAGAGTTGACTCTTTGATCAGACCATAGAGTTTTCATAGCCTTATAAGATATCCTAAAACTTAAGCTGACTTTTTAATCAGATTATTTAGTTTTCAGAGCCTAATACCGTGCTCTGAATCTAAAGCTAACTCTTAAATTAAACTTAAAGTTTTTAGAGCCTAATAACATAGTTTGAATGCAAAACTGAATCTTTAATCAGATTATAAAGTTTTCAGAACCTAATAACATGCCCCAAATCAAAAGCTGACTCTTAAATTAAACTTAAAATTTTAAGAGCCTTATAACATGCCCTGAATCTCAAGCTGTCTCTTTAATCAAACTAGAGAGTTTTAAGAGCCTAATAACATGCCCACAAATTAAAGCTGGCTCTTTAATTCAACTTTCGAGTTTTGAGAGTCAATAACATATCCTGAATCGAAAGCTAATTCTTTAATCAAACTAATGAGTTTGATGAGCCTAGTAACATGCCCTGAAATTTAAGCTCACTCTTTAATCAACTTTTAAAGTTTTCAGAGCCTATTTACATGTCCTGAATCTAAAGCTGACACTTTAACCAAATTTTAGATTTGAAGAGCCTAGTAACATATCCTTAATCTCAAGCTGACTTTTTATTCAAACGTTAAAATTTTAAGAGTCTAATAATATGCCCTTACTCTACATCTGACTCTTAAATCAAACTTTAGAGCTTGAAGAGCATAGTAACATGTTCTTAATCTAAAGCTGACTCTTTATTAAAAAACAGAGTTTTAAGAGCCTAATAACTTGCCCTAAATCTGAAGCTGATACTTTCATCAAACTAGAGATTTTTAAGAGCCTAGTAATTGGACCTCTAATTAAAGCTGACACTTTAATCAAATTTTAGAGTTTTCAGAACCTAAATACATGTCCTGAATCTAAAGCTGACTCTTTAAACAAACTGCAGAATTTCAAGAGTCTTATAACAAGCTCTGAAACTTAATCTGACTCTTAAATCAAATTTTAGACTTTTCTTGGCCTGATAACATGTCCTTAATCGAAAGCAAACCTCTTTAATCAGACTATAGAGTTTTGAGAGCCTAATAAAATGTCCTGAATCCAAAGCTGACTTTTAAATCAGACTACAGTATAGAGTTTCATAGCCTAAGTACATGTTCTGAATCTACAGCGGACTATTTAAGCAAACTTTCGAGTTTGAAGAGCCTAGTAGCATGTCCTTAATTTAAAGCTGACACCGAGAATCAGATTATATAGTTTTAAGAGCCTAGAAACATGTCCTGAATCTAAAGTTGACTCTTTATGATCAACAGTATTTTAAGAGAATAATGATATGCCCTGAATCTGAAGCTGACTCTTTAATAAATCTAGAGAGATTTAAGAGCCTAGTAATTGGACCTATATTTAAGGCTGACACTTTAATTAAACTTTAGATTTTTTAGGACCTAATTACATGTCCTGAATATAAAGCTGACTCTTCAATAAGATTATATAGTTTTCAGAGTCTAATAACATGCCCTGAATCTAAAGCTCACTCTTTAATCAAATTATAGAGTTTAACGAACCTTGTAACATAAACTGAATTTAAAAAAAAAATGAATCTTTAATCAGACTATAGACTTTTAAGAGCCTAATAACATGCCTTGAATCTGTAGCTGATTCTTTAATCAAATTTTAGAACATTATGAGCCTAGTAACATGTCCTGAATCTAAAGCTGACTCTTCTAATCAAACTTTAGAGTTTTAAGACGCCAATAACATGTCCTGAATCTAAAGCGTACTATTTGATCGAGCTACAGTGTTTTAAGAGCCTAGTAATATGTCCTGAATCTAAAGACTCTCTAGGCAAACTTTAGAGTTTTAAGACGCCAATAACATGTTCTGAATTTAAAGCTGACTTTTAAATCACATTATATAGTTTTCAGAGCCTTATTACATGTCCTAATTTTAAAGCTGACTCTTTAATCAGACTATATAATTTTAACAGCCTAGTAACATGTCCTGAATCTGAAGCTGACTCTTTAAGCAACCTTTGGGGATTAAAGAGCCTAGTATCATGTCCTGAGTTTAAAGCTGACTCTTTAATCAAACTTTAGAGTTTTAATAGCCTAGTTACATGTCTTTAAATCAGATTATATAGTTTTCAGAGCCTAATACCGTGCCCTCAATCTAAAGCTGACTCTATAAAAACATTTTTTACTTTGAAGATCTTAGTAACAAGCCCTGTAATTAAAGCTGACTCTTTAATTAAACTTTAGAGTTTTTAGAGCCTAATAACTCCCCCTGCATCGAAAGCTGACTCTTTAATCAAACTAGAGAATTTTACAAGCCTAATAACATGCCCTGAGGCTAAAGCTGACTCTTTAATCAAACTACAGAGTTTGACGAGGCTGACCTAGTCCTCTATTCGGGTCTAATGTTGACTCTTAATCAAACTACAGTTTTATGAGGCTAGCTTAGTAAAACGTCAGTAATGTAATGAAAGCTCTTGTGGAAGGGGCGGGGATGGCCCGGTGGATTTCATTTCTCTACGACAGAGCTTAGGGTTCTTATTACGGATGGTTAAGTGTTTTTTCACTCTTTCTATCTGCTCAGTTCTCATGGAATGAAGGCAGGAGGCAGTGTCTATAGCTTTATTCATTCATTCATGAAAGTGAAATGCTCAAGAAGGCTCCGTATACAGTAATAGGGCTCAGGAAGGCTTCTGAAATGAACATTAAACACAGACATAAACAATGTATCTTAACACATTCACACGATAATGAAATCAGTTGCGACATAGTTGTACACATATATCTTCGTGATGTTTAGAAATGCAATAAGATTCAGTGGAACAAATTACTACAAGGAACATAATGGATAATATTAATACAACATAACAGGACTCGTTCCTCCATTTATGTATGGAATTATACACTGATAAACATACTGACGTAAATTGGTTAGAACCTCACAGTCAGAACTTTATCCACTGTTTTACTAACAAATCAACCTATAACGGAATATTCTTAGAGACTTTTAATCAAATAAATTAAAGCCAGTAGTTCGCATAAATGTCCCTCATCCAGAGTTTGGTTTAGCATCTTATTGATATCTGCAATGAATTACTTAAATAAAAAGATGCTACCAGATCTAGATCACTAAGTATGCATTACATATTTGGACATACCCCCAGCGCCGACTGCCTCTGGATGGCGGTCTGACGGGCAAACTGACGGTCTTTCGTTAGATGGTCGAATGTAAAGTTAGTTTGAGAGATACCCCTTTTTTATGTAATTTACGGAGGGCCTACTAAGTGTTGGACTCCACTCTAAAATTAGCATATGATGCACATTTTAATTTTGGGCGTCATCGGTGACTCTTATGGAAGGATGAGGACTTGGGATCAATTCTGTCATTGTCTTCAGATGGGTATGATCTTCCTACTGACGTATCTAATGCGTAACTCAGCTGATTCATTGGCTTTTGACGTCAGGGATTTCCCAAGCGTTTCCGCTCCCACTCTTGCACATGTTGACACATGAGTGTTGGGAATCATTGAGTATAACATTATACATGTACCTTTACCTGAAGACTTAATGACGAGAACTGGTGGACTTAAAGAAGTAATGAGGGGAATTAAAGGAGGATTACTATTAACTATGAAATACTATGAAATACTATCATCATTGTTTTATCAATAAACTAAAGGTACCTATCCCACATTAAAGCTGACTCTTTAATCGAACTTTAATCGAACTAAAGAGTTTTAAGAGCCTAATAACATGCCCTGCATCTGAAGCTGACTCTTTAAAGTTAAGACTTTTGAGAACCTAGTAACATGTCCTGAATCTAAAGCTGACTGTTTAATCTGATTATATATTTTTAAGAGCCTAGTAACATGCCCTGAATCTAAAGCCGACTCTTTATCAAACTACAGAGTTTTTTGGGCCTAATAATAAGCCTTGAATCTGGAGCTGACTTTTTAATTAAACTATAGAGTTTTTAGAGTTGGTAACATGCCCTAAATTTAAAGCTCATTCTTTAATCAGAGTATAGAGTTTTCAGAGCCTAATAACATGCCCTGTTTCTAAAGCTGACTTTTTTACCATGTTATGTATTTTTCAGAGACTAATACTGTGCCCTGAATCTAAAGCTGACTCTTTAATCAAACTTTAGAATTTTCCGAGCCTAATAATGTGCCCTGAATCTAAAGCTGACCCTTTAATCTGACTATAGAGATGTCAGAGCCTCATAAAATGTCCTGAATCTAAAGCTGACTCTTTCATTAGACTATAGAGTTTTAAGAGCCTAATAACAAGCCCTTAAATTAAAGCTGACTCTTTAATCAAACTGCAGAGTTTGACGAGGCTATTAATATGCTCTGGATATATATACAAGTGGCTATAAGGCGAGTTAATGTGCTGACAATTACCCTGTGAATATGCTGTGCAGAACATAAACCATAGAGGGAATTTAAAAAAAGGATAGACGCTCTGTGCATTCCAAATCCTGTGCACTTGATTACACAGGAAAATTATAACAACAATTACATTAATGCAGACCCAATGTAACAATGTGCAGACATGATCGATGAAAATACAGAAATAACAGATGCAGACATAAAACAATTATGTGTAGATGTGACCATTGATTAAAGTTAGGACAACAGTTGAACAATAGATGCACACCTAATGCAACGATGTGGTGATTTCAACAGTGCGGGAAATTATAAGTATATAACAATGACATGGATACAGACCTAATGCAACAATGTGTTCCTTGACCAGTGAGGGAAATTATAACAATGACATAGATACTGACTTAATGCAACGGTGTGCACACTCGATCGTTGATTAAAGTTTTAGCCGCAAAGGATGCGGATCTGATCAGACTAATTAAATCATGTGGGTTTTTACAAGCTTGGGTATCCTGCATCAGAAACCATCCAGCAATAGGTAAGTTCATATAGGAACAAGCTATCCTTCTGTATCTTTGTCTTTCGAATAGTGCGCTACGGATATGGGATGTTTGTTCATTGAAATTCTGTTCTGCTTCTATATCTATCGGATGATATCCACGGATCTTGTCATAATTTATGGATCTGTCGAATGATGCCCCTAGAATTTGCCCTATGGATTGTTCAACCGTTGGATTATGCCCATGGAGCCATGAGATTGTTAGGTGACGTATGGGCCGTCTGTTCTATTTATTTATTGGTCAGGAATATGGCACTTTAATTATACACACACATGTTATTGCATATATATAGATTTTTACGATAGTGTTCAATTTATTTACGACTGAATACCTGCAGGAAAATCTGAAATCGCTTCCTTTTTTTAACTACATGTATGTACATTCGGAAAACCTTGAGATAAAAGTCTCTAGTGGACTTTGTTTGCTAGATTCCCAAACAAACATCAGCGGGAGAAAAGAAAGTTTTCATGATCTTTGCCTTATTTCAAAGCCTGAAATGTGGGGCACATGTAAAATCTGCATGTTGACATAATAACAAGGTTTCCACACGATTCGATGATGTGCTCTAGCCTCACAGAGAAAAAAATTAACATAGAAAAGAAAAGATATTAAAAAAAAATGAAGAATTTTTTAAAAGGCGAAAGTTAGAAGAAAGAGGTGGCCCGTGTAACTGTTGGTACATTCTGGTGTTAGAATGCACTTAGGTGCTACCATGAAAAAATTACACATTTCGTTTGGGTAACGGCCATTAGTAAGTAAAGGCTGCTTCCTTCAATATTAAAACAAAACTAAATCTTGGAACTGGATCGAGCTTTCATCAATTCATGGATTTATTTAAATTTTGGAAATGCATGTATACATACATGTATATATATATATATATATATATATATGTGTGTGTGTGTGTGTGTGTTGGCTGGTGGACTTATGTCTCTCTCTAAAGATAGAAAGGAAAACTGCAAACTACACAAAACAAATAAACTAACTAATTTACCCGAATAAGGCACACAGGTAAGTTTGGAACAGATACTAGAGATTTATTAAGTTGGATTAATAGTCATAATCTAGTGCAAAGAAAAAAAATAAATACTGCAAATGAAAAGAACTGCAAACTCTAAATAATTTCAATATCTCAATGAAACCAGGGTTACAAGACCGAAGATAAAAACAACCAATAATTAGCTTCAAATAGTAAAACCCAAAATCTAAAACCAAACAAAACTAGCAATCTCAAACCCCAAATTTTAAACCAAAATAGAATACAACTTATAAAAATATAAAAATTAACAAAACCCATTCAAGTGTTGATTTCAACCCAAAATACCAAAACTAAAATATTGAAAATACTTTTAAAAAGTAACGAAAGAACAAAACTAGATCTAGACCAAAACTAGAATACAGAAGTTAGAAATTAGATATAAGAACTAGTATAAAGAACAAAGAAAGAAGTTATAAAGAACGTCTATAAAGAACCCAACCAGGAAGCGAACAAAATCAATAGACTCAAAAGGCTCAATAAACTCTTCCTGAAAATGAAAATAAACATAAACATCGTTATAACCTTTTTATGACCATAAGATCTAAAATAAAGCATTCATGACATAAACGCACGAAAACCACGAATTAACACCTCTACGATGGTGGTGAAACAAACGTATTTAAAATATAAGCAAGTAAATTATGTAAGTAAGCCATACACATGCATACCCAAGGTGGATAAAATACAAGCTCAATAAAAGCATAATCCGGTAAATCGTTGACTATTTTACCAGCCAACCCTAGTTATATCATAAGCCGCTATACTTTTCCATCCATCCCACTTGCTATTCCCACAGACAAAGTGAGATCAAAGCCCCGAGGCGATAGACTCATAGACCACTGTAGGTTGTTACACAACCCGGTGAAACTAAATGTGAGGTCAGTTCTTCAACAGGGTGCTCCGCCCCGCCTACAAATAACACAAGTTGCGTAACAAACCCTCACAACAGGTAGCCCTGCTGTAATACCAATAGTTAAGGTAAGTAACCACCGTGAGCCCAATAAAGTCTTCCCAAATTTATAATTATAAAATTTAATAGTAATTAACGTACACGTACATGCATTACAAATACCGGTTTAAGAAAGCCAATCATAATATTAATATCAAACATAATATTAATAAAAATAAAGTATTTAGATCAAACCAACTACCCTAACTCTACACGAGCGAGATCAAAGATCTAATTAGCATACTAAGACCGCCCATTCACTGGCCTTGCAATCCAAAGGGTACCTACCATTGATCCCACTACATACATGCAATAAATTAAGACAGTAGATCTAACTAAAAGAGGGGAGGCGAAAGTAGGTTCACGCTCGGGCGCGAAGCCGAGAGCATGACCACCGTCCAGCTCTGATGCAATCATTGCATCACCTACATGAGAGCGTAAGTTATTAGGAGAAGGGGCGCTAACTCCTGTCTGCCACAAAGACTTAAGCCAAGAAATAATAAGGCTAACTAGCCCAGTTATACCTGCAGTGACTCAACAGGCCAATAGTAATAAATGAATTTAAAAATAAATAGCCCATAAAATTAAAGTAAAATTAATGCAACAAGCAAGGGGTGTGCTTAGCTCCACCCGCAAGCTGTCATGTAGGCCCAACACATACATACATACACAGAAATCAACATAGTAAGTAAAATAAAATAAGCACCAAAAAAATATAAACATTATTAAGACCCTCTCATTAAACCACCTGAATCAAATCATAAAATTAAAAAATTTACTTAAAATCACACAACAGACATCATCAAACTTTCCATCCGCTTACATATGTAGTTTGAAGATAAGTTGAATTAATTGATAAGAGTGCTCAACTGTGGGAACTTTTCATAGATATAGAAGATCTTACCCTAGATTCTCTTCATACGACACTGGTGTTTCAAGCGGAGGACAAGGGTGTCGCTTGTCCTACGCTCTCTTCGGGTATGACTGAGGTGTGTTCGGTTGCCGTTCCGACATTGTGCTGTTGTTTTTCGTTTCCGGGCCAGTGAAAGTTTTGTAGCAAATGCTTCTTTCTGTGGGGGCACGGTGAAAAGATTTCCCTTCTTTTGTTGAGGCTTGGTTTTGTTTTTAGAATGAAATATTTTTCTTCTATGCATAAGTTGCACCTGTTTGCTACTGCCATATTCAGCAGTTTCAAGATCAAGATTAACACAAGGGAAGGGCAGCTGCTCAAGTCGACATAATAGTTTCTATTCCTGAATTACTCTAGATTTTTCTTGGGGTATAAATCTAGAACTCGTAAACATTAAAAAAATCATGTACAGAAAAACTCAAGAATAATTTGAAACTTTTGTGTGTTTTTTTTTTTTTTTTTTTTTGTCTCTCAGTGCTGGGTTGACCCCTGTTAGGCCTCTGAGTGCTGGAGAGGAAAATTTAAATTACAAATGAATCAACCGGTCTTCAAGAGTACGGGAAGCTGCTGTCAGAGATCAGATCATTATTATGATCATAGTTAGAGAAAAGTGAACGAGTTATACATAAAAACATATGCATGTCTGCCCGGTTTTTATTTTTTCATGTTATCCTTGGGTGAAAATGATGAGGCAAAGCCGCTAGTTAGCTGTTAGCACTTCCATCTCCCCCAGTCCTTTACCTTTCTCTTTCGGCAGGTCCGTGTGTGAAACACCAGGCACACGCTGCTCATTAGACAAAGAGTGTAACGAATCTTTCCAAAGATAGTCTGGGGTGAATAAGGACATTAACAAAGAGTGTAACGAATCTTTCCAAAGACAGCCTGTGGTGAATGAGGACATTAACAAATATTGAGAAATAAGAGAGACCAGGATGAGAGGAAGGAAAGCTTAGCCTCTTTACAAAACGAATTTTATGCACGCAACAGTTAACTTACAAGACAAGTATAAGCTAAGGATACGAGAGAAGATGAAACTGATATTCAAACAAAAGTATTGATAGTTGTAAAAAAAAGTTGTATCGCAAATGTAAAAGAGAAAAGTACAGATGGTTTTGAAACATCTTGAGAGTATAACGGTTGTGAGAGAAATTAGTATTGATAGTTGCGAACGTTGAGACATGCCCAGATTGCAGCAGTTATAAGAGAAATAAGTACTATACTGATACTTATATCCGCATAGAAATAGCTATAACTTTTAAACAATCTCGTTTCTAAACGGGTGAAATCGATTTTCTATGAGACGAGTGTCTTTTTCGCCAGTACTAAATTAAACTCAGAGGATGATAATCGTACATCAGGCATTCGTGGTGCGGATCAAACTGCTCTAGAAGCCAGAAAGGGTTTGGTCGATCAAAGTCATTCACTTCAATTCCTCACATTTTTTTAATAATACGCATTGAACACATAGATTATCTTCTGTTTCAAACATCCATCCATCTAGTATCGAAAAACAGGTGAAGTCTCATTGAAACAATCAATAAATAATGGAGGATTATCGGGTCGCTTGACACTTGTCAAACAAATCTCTTCGAAGGAGCTACACTGCTCTAGATGTTAATTGTTACCGTAATCTTCCTACAACTTTGATCCAAACTATTAGAATCGAGGCACATACTCTTCGTAAAGTTTCTCCCATGTATAATTGCAATTATTGATTCGGAGTGGGAATTGCATCTGCGCACACACAATTCACTTGCCGAGGAGGAATCTTGTTTAATTTCACTTCGACACACATGCATTTTTAATCAAATATCCAGTAATGTCCGTTCTTAGGTATAGGTCGTGCAGAGAAGGGATCATTGCACTTAATTTGTTTTCAATCTAGTTTGATAACAAGGGAGGGATCATTGCACATAATTTGTTTTCAATCTAGTTTGATAACAAGGAAGGGATCATTGCACATAATTTGTTTTCAATCTAGTTTGATAACAAGGGAGGGATCATTGCACATAATTTGTTTTCAATCTAGTTTGATAACAAGGAAGGGATCATTGCACATAATTTGTTTTCAATCTAGTTTGATAACAAGGGAGGGAAGGAATAAATGCGTGAGAACAAAATACCGATTTGATATTAATTTCGTCAAATCATCAGGTTTCATCATCATCTGCTGTGGATGGTAATTTCCTGGTTCTTTGTCAATCGATCTATGAATATTTTACCTCACAGCTTCATCTCCAAGTTTGAACAGACATAGACATTACTTAGTTACTGTCTATCATGATCCGGTTTATGCCACTAAATTTAATTTTTAATTCGAGATATCCCAATCACCATAGGTTGAACATTTTTTTTTTACAGTGAAGCTCATCCTTGTTATAAATTGAATTTACAATGGCTGAATTGTGTATATATATGTAAGTAACACCGCAAATAGAAAGAAGCGTTAACAACATTGTCTGTAACACAGTTAATAGCAAGAATCGCATAAAACATCTTCTGAAACACCGGAAATAGCGAGAACTGTATAAAACATCTCCTGAGACACAATAACTTAAATCATCATATAAAACATTTCCTGTAGGTGTAACGCAAATAGCAAGAATCGTGCGAAACAATCTTGAAACACTTCAAATAGCAAGAAACATATGCAGGATCTATGCGGTAACACCGCAAAAAGTAAGAATCGTATAAAACATATCTTGTAACATCACAAAAAGAAAAATAGTTTTAATGACTATTATTAATACTTAAACATCGCCAAAAGTAAGAATCATATAAAAAAAATGTACTGTAGCACAACAATTAACAAGAATTGTATTAAACATTTCGTGTAACAGAGCAAATAGCAAGAATTGTATAAAAATATTTTTGTAACACAACAGATAGCAGAGAATTATATAAAACATCTCCTGTAACACAGCATATAGCAAATATTGTACATGTATAAAAACATCTCCTGTAACAAAGCAAAATAATGCAATTAACAAGAACTGTATAAAACATTTCCTGCAACACAGGAAATAACAGGAATTGTAAAAAAAAAAAAAAAAACCATCTCTTATAACACAGCCAAGAGCTAGAATTGTATAAAACATTTCTTGTTACACAGCGTATTGCACATATCGCATAAAAAAAAATTCTGGAAACAGCAAATAGCAAGAATTCTAAAAGCCAGCCTTGTTCCAACACTTAAGTACGATTGAGAACAGTTTCTCTTTAAGCAAGCCTTGTTCCAGCAGTTGAGTTACACTGAGAACAGTTTCTCTTTAAGCCAGCTTTGTTCCAGCAGTTGAGTTACACTGAGAACAGTTTCTCTTTAGCCAGCTTTGTTCCAACACTTGAGTTACACTGAGAACAGTTTCTCTTTAAGCCAGCCTTGTTTCAGCAGTTGAATTACAATGAGAACAGCCTTTTAAGGCAGCTTTGTTCCAACATTTCAATTACACTGAGAACAGTCCATATGGCCCGCCTTGTTCCAATAGTCGCGTGACAGTAAAAATTATCTTTAAGCGTTTGTTAGCTTTGCTTTTTTGTTTTTTTTTTGTTTTTTTTTTTGGTATTCTTTTGTTTTTGTTTGTGTGTGTGTGTGTGTGTGTGTGTGTGTGTGACTCAATGTGACCTTAATATTATGATGATAACTGCGATGATGATTATGGAGTTGGTGAATATGATGATGATAATTATTATGGTAATAATGATAATGAATGCGATGATTGTTGTCGCAGTAGAGCTGGTGATGTGGATGCTTGTACTATTATTTTGTGCTGATAATCTTAGCATTTTATACATAAATATTTTTTTTTTTTTTTGCAAAATTCTTTTCTTTTCCTCTTTAAAGTACTACTGTTAGAAGATAAGAATTCTTGTGAAGGGAGGAGGAGAGGAGGGGTGCGAGGGGTGACTTTGCGGCTGACACCGAAGCTGGAGAACAACGTGCCGTGCATTATATCAGGCTGACAGCGGAGCGGGAGAACAACGTGCCGTGCATTATATCAGGCTGACAGCGGAGCGGGAGAACAACGTGCCGTGCATTATATCAGGCTGACAGCGGAGCGGGAGAACAACGTGCCGTGCATTATATCAGGCTGACAGCGGGCAGGAGAAGAACGTGCCGTGCATTATATCAGGCTGACAGCGGAGCGGGAGAACAACGTGCCGTGCATTATATCAGGCTGACAGCGGAGCGGGAGAACAACGTGCCGTGCATTATATCAGGCTGACAGCGGAGCGGGAGAACAACGTGCCGTGCATTATATCAGGCTGACAGCGGAGCGGGAGAAAAACGTGCCGTGCATTATATCAGGCTGACAGCGGAGCGGGAGAAAAACGCTTGCTACAAGCAGGGAGTGTAGAGTTACTGTGCGGTCGACAGAACCGGCGCGTCAAGTTTTAAGTCAGGATGAGTGCGCAGAAAGAGAAACAGCGCGTCCTGCACTAAATCAGGCTGGCAGCGGAGAGGGAGAAAAACCAATTGCTACAAGCAGAGAGTGTATAGTTACTGCTACAAGTCAGGCTAAGTACCGTCGGCAGAACCGGCGCGTTACGTTTTGAGTCAGGATGAGTGCGCAGAGGCAGATCCAGCGCGTCATGTCCTGAGTCAGGCTAAGTGCCCAGTGGAAGAACCAACGCATCGTGCCCTGAGTCAGGCTGAGTGCGGAAGGCAGAACCTGAGTCAGGCTGAGTGCGATAGGCAGAACCCGAGTCAGGCTGAGTGCGATAGGCAGAACCTGTGTCAGGCTGAGTGCGATAGGCAGAACATGTGTCAGGCTGAGTGCGGCAGGCAGAACCTGAGTCAGGCTGAGTGCGGTCGGCAGAACCTGAGTCACGCTGAGTGCGGTCGGCAGAACCTGATTCAGGCTGAGTGCGGTCAGCAGAACCTGAAGCTGAGAGCGGTCGGCAAAACCAACGCGCCAAGTCCTGAGTCAGGCTGAGTGCGGCCGGCAGATCCAACACGTCAAGTCCTGAGTCAGGCTGAGTGCGGTCAGCAGAACCTGAGTCAGGCTGAGTGCGGTCGGTAGAACCAGCACGTCATGCCCTGAGTCAGGCTGAGTGCGGTAGGCAGAACCTGGATCAGACTGAGTGCGGTCAATAGAATCTGAGTCAGGCTGAGTGTGGTTGGCAGAACCAACGCGTCAAGTCCTGAGTCAGGCTGGCTGAGTTGAGTGCGGTAGGCAGAACCTGAGTTAGGCTGAGTGCGGTCAACAGAACCTGAGTCAGACTGAGTGCGGTCGGCAGAACCAGCACGTCATTCCCTGAGTCAGGCTGAGTGCGGTCGGCAGAACCAGCACGTCATTCCCTGTCAGGCTGAGTGCGGTAGGCAGAACCTGGGTCAGACTGAGTGCGGTCAACAGAACCTGAGTCAGGCTGAGTGCGGTCAACAGAACCTGAGTCAGGCTGAGTGCGGTCAACAGAACCCGAGTCAGGCTTAGTGCGGTCAACAGAACCTGAGTCATACTGAGTGCGGTCAACAGAACCTGAGTTAGGCTGAGTGCGGTCAACAGAACCTGAGTCAGGCTTAGTGCGGTTGGCAGAACCAACGCGTCAAGTCCTGAGTCAGGCTGTCTGAGTTGAGTGCGGTAGGCAGAACCTGAGTCAGACTGAGTGCGCAGCGGAAGAATCGACTTGCCGTACATTAAGTCAGGCTGACTACGAAGCGGGAATACGCATCATGCACAGATTTAAACTGAGTGCGAAATGGAAGAACCAGTGCGACCTCCACTGAGTTAAGCTGAGAGCGGAGCGGGAGAACCAGTGCGACCTCCACTGAGTTAAGCTGAGAGCGGAGCGGGAGAACCAGTGTGACCTCCACTGAGTTAAGCTGAGAGCGGAGCGGGAGAACCAGTGCGACCTCCACTGAGTTAAGCTGAGAGCGGAGCGGGAGAACCAGTGTGACCTTCACTGTATTAAGCTGAGAGTGGAGCGGGAGAACCAATGCGACCTCCACTGAGTTAAGCTGAGAGCGGAGCGGGAGAACCAGTGCGACCTCCACTGATTTAAGCTGAGAGCGGAGCGGGAGAGTCAGTGTGACCTTCACTGTATTAAGCTGAGAGTGGAGCGGAGACCAGTGTGACCTCCACTGAATTAAGCTGAGAGTGGAGCGGGAGAACCAGTGTGATCTCCACTGAGTTAAGCTGAGAGCGGAGCGGGAGAAACAATGTGACCTTCACTGAAT
>JAWDGP010001162.1:55000-172500 GCA_033675545.1 Elysia crispata | reverse complement strand
AGAAGAAGAAGAAGAAGAAGTTCAAATGCGCGTAACGTTGCCTATTTTATTCAATCCTGCGAGCGTTTCTGTAGAAAAACTTGTCACAGGCAATCTGCATCTCCTGCTGGACACGTTAATAGTCCGGATTGTTAGGTGACTTCTGTGTCTACTGATGGACACATTAATAGTTCGGATTGTTAGGTGACTTCTGTGTCTACTGCTGGACACATTAATAATCCGGATTGTTAGGTGACCTCAGTGTCTCCTGATGGACACATTAATAGTTCGGATTGTTAGGTGACTTCTGTGTCTCCTGATGGACACATTAATAGTTCGGATTGTTAGGTGACTTCTGTGTCTCCTGATGGACACATTAATAGTCCGGATTGTTAGGTGACTTCTGTGTCTCCTGATGGACACATTAATAGTTCGGATTGTTAGGTGACTTCTGTGTCTACTGATGGACACATTAATAGTCCGGATTGTTAGGTGACTTCTGTGTCTCCTGATGGACACATTAATAGGTCGGATTGTTAGGTGACTTCTGTGTCTACTGCTGGACACATTAATAATCCGGATTGTTAGGTGACCTCAGTGTCTCCTGATGGACACATTAATAGTTCGGATTGTTAAGTGACTTCTGTGTCTCCTGATGGACACATTAATAGTCCGGATTGTTAGGTGACTTCTGTGTCTCCTGATGGACACATTAATAGTTCGGATTGTTAGGTGACTTCTGTGTCTACTGATGGACACATTAATAGTCCGGATTGTTAGGTGACTTCTGTGTCTCCTGATGGACACATTAATAGTTCGGATTGTTAGGTGACTTCTGTGTCTACTGCTGGAGACATTAATAATCCGGATTGTTAGGTGACCTCAGTGTCTCCTGATGGACACATTAATATTTCGGATTGTTAGGTGACTTCTGTGTCTCCTGATGGACACATTAATAGTCCGGATTGTTAGGTGACTTCTGTGTCTCCTGATGGACACATTAATAGTCCGGATTGTTAGGTGACTTCTGTGTCTCCTGATGGACACATTAATAGTTCGGATTGTTAGGTGACTTCTGTGTCTCCTGATGGACACATTAATAGTCCGGATTGTTAGGTGACTTCTGTGTGTACTGCTGGACACATTAATAATCCGGATTGTTAGGTGACCTCAGTGTCTCCTGATGGACACATTAATAGTTCGGATTGTTAGGTGACTTCTGTGTCTCCTGATGGACACATTAATAGTTCGGATTGTTAGGTGACTTCTGTGTCTACTGCTGGACACATTAATAATCCGGATTGTTAGGAGACCTCAGTGTCTCCTGCTTGACACATTATTAGTCCGGATTGTTAGGTGACTTCTGTGTCTCCTGCTGGACACATTAATAGTCCGGATTGTTAGGTGACTTCTGTGTCTCCTGATGGACACATTAATAGTCCGGATTGTTAGGTGACTTCTGTGTCTCCTGATGGACACAGTAATAGTCCGGATTGTTTGGTGACTTCTGTGTCTCCTGATGGACACATTAATAGTCCGGATTGTTAGATGACTTCTGTGTCTCCTGATGGACATATTAATAATCCAGATTGTTAGATGACTTCTGTGTCTCCTGCTGGACACATTAATAGTCCGGATTGTTAGATGACTTCTGTGTCTCCTGATGGACACATTAATAGTCCGGATTGTTAGGAGACCTCATTGTCTCCTGATGGACACATTAATAGTCCGGATTGTTAGATGACTTCTGTGTCTCCTGATGGACACATTAATAGTCCGGATTGTTAGGTGACTTCTGTGTCTACTGATGGACACATTAATAGTTCGGATTGTTAGGTGACTTCTGTGTCTACTGCTGGACACATTAATAATCCGGATTGTTAGGTGACCTCAGTGTCTCCTGATGGACACATTAATAGTTCGGATTGTTAGGTGACTTCTGTGTCTCCTGATGGACACATTAATAGTTCGGATTGTTAGGTGACTTCTGTGTCTCCTGATGGACACATTAATAGTCCGGATTGTTAGGTGACTTCTGTGTCTCCTGATGGACACATTAATAGTTCGGATTGTTAGGTGACTTCTGTGTCTACTGATGGACACATTAATAGTCCGGATTGTTAGGTGACTTCTGTGTCTCCTGATGGACACATTAATAGTTCGGATTGTTAGGTGACTTCTGTGTCTACTGATGGACACATTAATAATCCGGATTGTTAGGTGACCTCAGTGTCTCCTGATGGACACATTAATAGTTCGGATTGTTAGGTGACTTCTGTGTCTCCTGATGGACACATTAATAGTCCGGATTGTTAGGTGACTTCTGTGTCTCCTGATGGACACATTAATAGTCCGGATTGTTAGGTGACTTCTGTGTCTCCTGATGGACACATTAATAGTTCGGATTGTTAGGTGACTTCTGTGTCTCCTGATGGACACATTAATAGTCCGGATTGTTAGGTGACTTCTGTGTCTCCTGATGGACACATTAATAGTCCGGATTGTTAGGTGACTTCTGTGTCTACTGCTGGACACATTAATAATCCGGATTGTTAGGTGACCTCAGTGTCTCCTGATGGACACATTAATAGTTCGGATTGTTAGGTGACTTCTGTGTCTCCTGATGGACACATTAATAGTTCGGATTGTTAGGTGACTTCTGTGTCTACTGCTGGACACATTAATAATCCGGATTGTTAGGAGACCTCAGTGTCTCCTGCTGGACACATTAATAGTCCGGATTGTTAGGTGACTTTTGTGTCTCCTGCTGGACACATTAATAGTCCGGATTGTTAGGTGACTTCTGTGTCTCCTGGTGGACACATTAATAGTCCGGATTGTTAGGTGACTTCTGTGTCTCCTGATGGACACATTAATAGTCCGGATTGTTAGGTGACTTCTGTGTCTCCTGCTGGACACAGTAATAGCCCGGATTGTTAGGTGACTTCTGTGTCTCCTGATGGACACATTAATAGTCCGGATTGTTAGATGACTTTTGTGTCTCCTGATGGACATATTAATAATCCAGATTGTTAGATGACTTCTGTGTCTCCTGATGGACACATTAATAGTCCGGATTGTTAGATGACTTCTGTGTCTCCTGATGGACACATTAATAGTCCGGATTGTTAGGAGACCTCATTGTCTCCTGATGGACACATTAATAGTCCGGATTGTTAGATGACTTCTGTGTCTCCTGATGGACACATTAATAGTCCGGATTGTTAGATGACTTCTGTGTCTCCTGATGGACACATTAATAGTCCAGATTGTTAGATGACTTCTGTGTCTCCTGCTGGAAACATTAATAATCCAAATTGTTAGGAGACCTCAGTGACTCCTGCTGGACACATTAATAGTCCGGATTGTTAGGTGATTCTGTGTCTACTGCTGGACACATTAATAGTCCGGATTGTTAGGTGACTTCTGTGTCTCCTGCTGGACACATTAATAATCCAGATTGTTAGGACACCTCATTGTCTCCTGATGGACACATTAATAGTCCGGATTGTTAGATGACCTCAGTGTCTCCTGCTGGACACATTAATAGTCCGGATTGTTAGATGACCTCAGTGTCTCCTGATGGACACATTAATAGTCCGGATTGTTAGATGACTTCTGTGTCTCCTGCTGGACACATTAATAATCCAGATTGTTAGATGACCTCAGTGCCTCCTGCTGGACACATTTATAGTCCAGATTGTTAGATGACCTCAGTGTCTCCTGATGGACACATTAATAATCCAGATTGTTAGATGACCTCAGTGTCTCCTGCTGGACACATTAATAGTCCGGATTGTTAGATGACTTCTGTGTCTCCTGATGGACACATTAATAATCCAGATTGTTAGATGACTTCTGTGTCTCCTGATGGACACATTAATAATCCAGATTGTTAGATGACTTCTGTGTCTCCTGATGGACACATTAATAATCCAGATTGTTAGATGACTTCTGTGTCTCCTGATGGACACATTAATAGTCCGGATTGTTAGATGACTTCTGTGTCTCCTGATGGACACATTAATAGTCCGGATTGTTAGATGACTTCTGTGTCTCCTGATGGACACATTAATAATCCAGATTGTTAGATGACTTCTGTGTCTCCTGCTGGAAACAGTCACAGTTTTTCACAGTTTTTCAATTCACAGAGCAAATCTCAAAATGAGCACCACAGCTTCTACCAATGCTGTGGAGCAGCCTACATCTGGAACCCACAAGATCATTAGCGACAGAGACAGAGAACTGTTTGAGATTGTGAATTACGTCATTATCAGCAGTGCTATTGGTATGTTCGGCATCTTCTCCAACATCATCAACATCATCATCTTTGTAAGGTGAGTGACTTCTGTCTGTGGCCAACCAGAGTTCGTAAAAGAGATGAAAGTGAGAGTTTAAAGAGAGGTTAATGTGTCGGACGAAAATAGGTAAAATTCTCATCACCTCTGCATTGCTTGCTTCTATCACCTGTAAACTTACATCTTGCTTTGGTCCGGAAACTGATACGGTAACAGCAATGAGGTTCAATAAGATTGAAAGTGATAATTTCAATGTTCCAACAGATTCTGAAGACAGCCTGGCAGATCAGATATGTTACAAACTTCGGAAAGGAAAAAAAAAATTATGTTTACACGGGCCTTCTCCACTTCTGAGAATAACTAATTTGTTGAGTTCAAACCAACACAAGATAAATTCTATATATGTGAATTGGTCTATAGTTTATCTGTCTTTTTTCCAAATATCTATCCATCTATTTTTCTAACGTGCGATTGATGCATGTGTCATTTTATTTCTCATCAGTATATCTCTCTATTTACACATACCTGTCTCTCTGCTTGTCTGTCTATTTCCTTTGGCTTTGTCGGTGCTACTCTAATCATCCCTCCTTCACTTGTCTTGATCGCTTTAAATTCACTGATTCTACATGGCTGAAGTATTAGATTGTTTCCGCTACTTTTCCCAATAAGTATACCGCTCTTGTCTTCACCCCGCTTGTCTTTATCCCGCCTGACACAAGTTGTATAATTTTACCGTTAATGTCTTCTCCCCATCCAGACACAAGTTGAAAAATTTATCGTTAATGTCTTCTCCCCATCCAGACACAAGTTGAATAATTTTACCGTTAAAGTCTTCTCCCCATCCAGACACAAGTTGAATAATTTTACAGCTAATGTCTTCTCCCCATCCAGACACAAATTGAATAATTTTACCGTCAATGTCTTCTCCCCATCCAGACACAAATTGAATAATTTTACCGTTAATGTCTTCTCCCCATCCAGACACAAGTTGAAAAATTTATTGTTAATGTCTTCTCCCCATCCAGACACAAGTTGAATAATTTTACCGTTAAAGTCTTCTCCCCATCCAGACACAAGTTGAATAATTTTACAGCTAATGTCTTCTCCCCATCCAGACACAAATTGAATAATTTTACCGTCAATGTCTTCTCCCCATCCAGACAGAAGTTGAATAATTTTACCGTCAATGTCTTCTCCCCATCCAGACACAAGTTGAATAATTTTACAGCTAATGTCTTCTCCCCATCCAGACACAAGTTGAATAATTTTACCTTTAATGTCTTCTCCCCATCCAGACACAAGTTGAATAATTTTACAGCTAATGTCTTCTCCCCATCCAGACACAAGTTGAATAATTTTACAGCTAATGTCTTCTCCCCATCCAGACACAAGTTGAATAATTTTACCGTCAATGTTTTCTCCCCATCCAGACACAAGTTGAATAATTTTACCGTTAATGTCTTCTCCCCATCCAGACACAAGTTGAATAATTTTACCGTTAATGTCTGCTCCCCATCCAGACACAAGTTGAATAATTTTACCGTTAATGTCTTCTCCCCATCCAGACACAAGTTGAATAATTTTACAGCTAATGTCTTCTCCCCATCCAGACACAAGTTGAATAATTTTACCGTCAATGTCTTCTCCCCATCCAGACACAAGTTGAATAATTTTACAGCTAATGTCTTCTCCCCATCCAGACACAAGTTGAATAATTTTACAGCTAATGTCTTCTCCCCATCCAGACACAAGTTGAATAATTTTACCGTCAATGTTTTCTCCCCATCCAGACACAAGTTGAATAATTTTACAGCTAATGTCTTCTCCCCATCCAGACACAAGTTGAATAATTTTACAGCTAATGTCTTCTCCCCATCCAGACACAAGTTGAATAATTTTACAGCTAATGTCTTCTCCCCATCCAGACACAAGTTGAATAATTTTACAGCTAATGTCTTCTCCCCATCCAGACACAAGTTGAATAATTTTACAGCTAATGTCTTCTCCCCATCCAGACACAAGTTGAATAATTTTACAGCTAATGTCTTCTCCCCATCCAGACACAAGTTGAATAATTTTACAGCTAATGTCTTCTCCCCATCCAGACACAAGTTGAATAATTTTACCGTCAATGTTTTCTCCCCATCCAGACACAAGTTGAATAATTTTACAGCTAATGTCTTCTCCCCATCCAGACACAAGTTGAATAATTTTACCGTCAATGTCTTCTCCCCATCCAGACACAAGTTGAATAATTTTACAGCTAATATCTTCTCCCCATCCAGACACAAATTGAATAATTTTACAGCTAATGTCTTCTCCCCATCCAGACACAAGTTGAATAATTTTACAGCTAATGTCTTCTCCCCATCCAGACACAAATTGAATAATTTTACCGTCAATGTCTTCTCCCCATCCAGACACAAATTGAATAGTTTTACCGTCAATGTCTTCTCCCCATCCAGACACAAATTGCATAGTTTTACAGCTAATGTCTTCTCCCCATCCAGACACAAATTGAATAGTTTTACCGTTAATGTCTTCTCCCCATCCAGACACAAATTGAATAGTTTTACCGTTAATGTCTTCTCCCCATCCAGACACAAATTGAATAGTTTTACCGTTAATGTCTTCTCCCCATCCAGACACAAATTGAATAATTTTACCGTCAATGTCTTCTCCCCATCCAGACACAAGTTGAATAATTTTACAGCTAATGTCTTCTCCCCATCCAGACACAAGTTGAATAATTTTACAGCTAATGTCTTCTCCCCATCCAGACACAAGTTGAATAATTTTACAGCTAATGTCTTCTCCCCATCCAGACACAAATTGAATAGTTTTACCGTTAATGTCTTCCCGCCATCCAGACACAAGTTGAAGGAGTCTGTGAACGTGAGCTTGCTGAGTCTCTCTGTGTCTGATCTGCTGAGCCTCATATTTCTGCAGTGGTTCAATGTATGTGTGAATCCGCTCTTCATTCAGTCAGATGTACCGTTCTATCCTCCAGAGTTCCAATACGTCACGGCAGGTAAGGCTCACACTTCAAGCTCTACAGCTCTAGCAACTCTTGAAAGTTCAGTACCTTGATTTTTGTCAAATGATTCAAGATTTACCGGGTTGGCAACGACTTAAATGCCGTTTGTTTATTAAAATAATAAGAGACGCAATTGTCAAGTCTTTAAACTTAATACGTAGAATTTAATGGTTTGATATGATATCACTTGATTTTCTTTTAAGGCAGCTAAGTTTAGATATTTATTTCTACATAATAAAGTCAAGCATAGTTTACAAAAGTAGCACGTAAATCTCATGCAACGTGACTTCAACTAGACAAGCTGAAAACCCCGTTCTACAAACGGGACACTGGTGTCAATTTGCCGAAGCTGGGGTGCATGTGTGTATTGAAAGAGGCTTCTTCACTTACATGATCCACATATCCATCTTTACATAGCATCTAGAATGTCGATAGTTCTAGTTCTAAAAACAAAATTTATATTTAGGACTTAATCCCTAAAAGAAATCGACTTCTTGCTAGATCTAAATCTAGTTCTAATATTCTAATTGAGAATAGGCTAACCTTCTAGATCTAGTTTCGACAGTCCAACTTATTCCAACCACCAAGGGATTTAAAGATAAAAACAAACGTTGTGTTCTTTTCACATTTAAAAACAAACACAATTTTGTACGGCACCTAGCTCAATGGGTTGTCTCGCATGCTCAATAGGGTTTAAATAGGATTTTAAAATGTCGTTTTGTAAATCCGTCAAACAACTTTGGGATTTAAAAATATGCCCGCGTAAAATCGCGTGATGTAGAGTAGCTTTTCCATATGTTTTTGGATTTTATTGGCGGCCCACAAAAATGTAATGACCCATTACACGTTTCAGGTTACGATCTTTATATTATAACTACATATTCCGGAAATCCCTTTAACAAATTTCTCAACATTTTTACTTGATGTAAAGCAATTCCTTTTTTATCTTCAAGAAAGACAGAGGAATACACAAAATGAGGGAAAGGGCGAATTTTCTCTAACAGACATTTATTTTTATTATTTCGTTTATATCAAAGCTTCGCTTAAAATGCGTCATATCAAGCATTCTGAGGTCTAAGTTATTAATTCTGATAGAATCAATAAGCAAAGGTTATTTCAGTTTATAAAGTAAAGCTTGATACGTGTACACTTTGCTTATCACTTTACATTGAATATATGGGAGAATAAAAACTGCTTCTTTTGAAGTTCTCACTTTGGTTCACAAGAGGCGATATCTCTATCGCCATTGTTGTTCACTCTGAATACATCATAAAACAGTTCACTCTGAATATATCATAAAACAGTTCACTCTGAACATATCATAAAACAGTTCACTCTGAATATATCAAAAAACAGTTTACTATGAATATAGCATAAAAAAGTTCACTATGAATATAGCATAAAAAAGTTCACTCTGAATATATCATAAAACAGTTCACTCTGAATATATCATAAAACAGTTCACTCTGAACATATCATAAAACAGTTCACTCTGAGTATATCATAAAACAGTTTACTATGAATATATCATAAAAAAGTTCACTATGAATATATCATAAAAAGTTCACTATGAATATATCATAAAACAGTTGATTATGAATATATCATAAAACAGTTCACTGTGAATATATCATAAAAAGTTCACTACGAATATATCATAAAATAGTTCACTATCAATATATCCTAAAACAGTTAACTATGAATATATCATAAAACAGTTCACAATGAATATATCATAAAACAGTTCACTATGACTATCTCATAAAACAGTTCACTATGAATATATCATAAAACAGCTCACTATGAATATATCCTAAAACAGTTCACAATGAATATATCATAAAACACTTCACTATGACTATCCCATAAAACAATTCACTATGAATATATCCTAAAACAGTTCAGTATGAATATATCCTAAAACAGTTCACTATGAATATATCCTAAAACAGTTCAGTATGAATATATCCTAAAACAGTTCACTATAAATATATCCTAAAACAGTTCACTATGAATATATCCTAAAACAGTTCACTATGAATATATCCTAAAACAGTTCACTATGAATATATCCTTAAACAGTTCAGTATGAATATATCCTAAAACAGTTCAGTATGAATATATTCTAAAACAGTTCACTATGAATATATCCTAAAACAGTTCAGTATGAATATATCCTAAAACAGTTCACAATGAATATATCATAAAACAGTTCACAATGAATATATCATTAAACACTTCACTATGACTATCTCATAAAACAATTCACTATGAATATATCCTAAAACAGTTCAGTATGAATATATCCTAAAACAGTTCACTATGAATATATCCTAAAACAGTTCAGTATGAATATATCCTAAAACAGATCACTATGAATACATCCTAAAACAGTTCACTATGAATATATCTTAAAACAGTTCAGTATGAATTTATCCTAAAACAGTTCACTATGAATATATCCTAAAACAGTTCCCTATGAATATATCCTAAAACAGTTCAGTATGAATATATCCTAAAACAGTTTACTATGAATATATCCTAAAACAGTTCACTATGAATATATCCTAAAACAGTTCAGTATGAATATATCCTAAAACAGTTCACTATGAATATATCCTAAAACAGTTCACTATGAATATATCCTAAAACAGTTCACTATGAATATATCCTAAATCAGTTCACTATGAATATATCCTAAAACAGTTCAGTATGAATATATCCTAAAACAGTTCACTGTGAATATATCCTAAAACAGTTCACTATGAATATATCCTAAAACAATGGGCCTCATGACCATCTCGAGCTCTTCACAAGTTTGTAGCGCCCAGCTTAGACATGTGACGGGAGATATAATCATGAATGCAGGGAACATTATTATTATTATTATTATTATTATTATTATTATTATTATTATTATTATTATTATTATTATTATTATTATTATTATTAATATTATTATTATTATATATATATTATGTTTCAACGAGCCGTTATTTACAGGTTTCTGATTTTATTCGTAAATTGAAACCATTTTTGGCTGATCTAGCCAATTCTTGGTCAAATATGTTTCATTTATTTGAATAAGAACACTACTTCCCTAGCATGGAAGTGGTTGAATGAGGATAAGAATGAAAGTGCATAGTGACTAAACCACATGCGAGGAGTCACAATGAGAAAGAGACGCATTGTTTGCAATAGTTTTGCTGATATGTAGACTTTTCCACAGTATTAGCAGAAACAAAAACAGATTTGAAAAGTTAATTTGAGAGGCAATTTTATTAGTTAATGTTTTTTTCACTACTACCTTTTTATTTCTAATACATATACTCATGCATTCTTCCTTGCTTTCATAATATTTGACGCTATGACTGTATTAGTTTCGGTCTTCCTTCAAGTTTATGACCACCTAAGCTTTTGCTTTTATATAACAGCATAAGTCTAACTACCACAGTAAAACACTTGCATCGTGAAATATATATATATATATATATATATATATATATATATATATATACGAAAATAACTCGTCAATCCTCTGTTTGCTAAACCAGATCATAAATATCATTTATAGTTCATCGATTTGGAAGTCAAAATTAATGTTTTCATCTGCCATAGGCATTGTAAGAAGTGCAACCTTTGTTTATAAATGGCACTAGTATTGGTAGTCGCGCAATCTCTTGTTATGGCTCCACAGTCATCGGTAGAATTGGTAGAAGCCCGATCTCTGTTTATGGCTGCCATAGCTACTCTCCACAATAAAGTATGACGTCACAAAAGAGGACATAATACTTCAGAAATGCTATGGAGCCGGAGAGCAAGTATGGCCTAGATCTAATTTCAAGCTGTAAACTACTTGAAAATGGGAAAGATACTGGACCATTATAGTCAGAAAAGCAGTGGAAGTGGAGGTTTCGCTCTGAAATCAGCTGTGTGCCTCACAAAACAAAGTGCAAAAAGGAAAATCGCGCAGTTGTTCAAAATATCGGTCTCTATCCTAACATCACAGTATGCGCCTCTATACTAGACTAAGTGTTAAGAAATCGATCTCTTTCCTAATTTCACAGTATGGGATTCTATCATAATGTTCACAACATCGGCATCTAAGCTAATTTTACACAATGGGCCTGTAGCCTGAGGTTCGAAACATCCGTCTCTATCCTGACGTTTTTTTATCACATAAAAATTAAAGTCATAGGAGGAAATCGTTCAATTTCTGTTTTATACCAAATTGTATTTTAAAAATCATATTCAACGCTTGAAAGAGAAAGCGAAATCCACGAAAAGCTGAGTGTAGTGTTCTATCAAAATGCAAAATGCAATCCTCTAAGGGAGTAAACTCTGGTCCATTTATGACCCCATGGTAATATCCCTTCCTTTTCACGACTTCAAGCCATTTTGTGATTTAATCTTCAAGAATCTCGATGCTATGCGTTCCGGCAACAATGAATAATCTTGATATACTGATACTAGAAATGATAACAGTTTCTTGGTGCCTAAAATTTATTAAAGTATTTACCAATCAATCGGAGACAGTAATCAGATGCTCAAAAGTAGACCAGTTTTGTATTGAGTTTTCAATGTAAAATGAAATTCTTGATCGGATACAAAATGACTAGAATTTTAATACGTTTGCAGTAGAAGGGATGGACAAAGTATTTCAATTATGTAGTCTTGTAGGCTCTAGGCACACGATTTTAAAATGGAAGAAATAAACAGTACTAGAATTGACAGTTGGGTTGTTTTTTTTTTTGTTTTGGTTCTTAATATTTTCATACTTAATTAACAAACAATGAAAATGTTTAAAATACAAAAAAAAAAAAAAAAAAAAAACGGTGCCAAAGTATGTTTATGTCATATTCACACAGCTGAATAAATAAATCCATTTAGGTATAATCATCATTATAAAAAGTCTATTTATCCCGAATAGGAGTTTTAACGTACACTGATGATATTAGAGCATCAACGTCCATTTTGCATTGATTGAATTAAATTTGGCTTGAAAAGAAACACTGATTTGGTATCACAAAAAAAAAAGACTGACTGGAAAGCCTTGGGCGGCTTTGAACAGAATGTGATTAGTATTCTTGGAATCGGCCTTGCTGCACCTTGCCGCTTCTTGCCGCACCTCGCTGCAGCGTGCATTGTCATCTTTATCTATGTGTATGTGTGTGAGGAAGGGGGGGGGGGAACAGTTTTAATTAGGGGATTGTTTTGATTGCTCTGCTCAGGGCGGTGCGCAAGCACGGGTAAATCGAGCGGCTCTCTTTATGAGGTCGCCCTATGACCTGTTTCCCCTGTATGTGTAGCTTATAACATACGACCTGTTTTCCTTGTATGTGTAACTGCATTACATATGATATGTTCCCTCTGCATATGAACTTTTTGTAGCACTTATCCAATCAATAAGAAACGCAAGATGAACCTTTGGATTTTCTGGTTTAATTGAATTATTAAGGTATAATCCGACTGTGTCGAGATATAAGTCTGAACTGGGAAAGTAAGCTCTTGGTCTCCTCAACGCTTCTGTGGTGAGCTCTCTTCACAACCTCGGCTGTATACTTTCGTCACGGGTTAGTCTTTATCATTGCCCAAGATTTAATAGTCCAAACGCCACACAGCGCCCCCCCCATAGACTGACCCTGTAAGAGTCACTGGTATCGCATAGGCGGTCGAATAGTGCGACCTGTACGCGAAGACGTCTGAACAGCAGGGCCCGACATAGCTTGCTGGTGCTTAGAGGCGGTGCTTGAGTCTGATGGTTGATTACGAGAGAAATGACTGTTTGGCTGGAGGGCGACCACGTGGAGGAGGTTTAGCCAGTATGACCAGTTGAAATGGATCGAAAAACGCTGGCTTGATGCGATCGACTGAGATTCGTTCAGCGCGACCGCCAATGTCTATGAGGAAAGTTTTGTCCCCTGGAGTCAGAACTGCGTAAGGACCCGAATAAGGCCTCTGTAACGGCCCTTAAGTGCCATCTTGTCGGACGTACACATGTTTTGCGGCTGACAAAGATGGGGACAGGTAGGGTCTAGCAGAAGTGTGATGGGAGGCCGGACGTACACATGTTTTGCGGCTAACAAAGATGGGGACAGGTAGGGTCTAGCAGAAGTGTGATGGGAGGCCGGACGTACATATGTTTTGCGGCTAACAAAGATGGAGACAGGTAGGGTCTAGCAGAAGTGTGATGGGAGGCCGGACGAGGTGCATAAAGTGGGATGTTCAACCTGAAATTCAGCTGTAAGTCATCCATAGATTTAGCAGATTTAGGTGGAACTAGTTCACCTGGGATTGTCAAAGGCAGACCGTAAACAAGCTCTGCTGAGGAATAACCTAAGTCTTCTTTGGGTGTGGTTCTGAGCCGAGAAGTGCCCATGGTAGTTCTTCTACTCAATATGGACCGATGAGACGGGCTTTTAGAGCTGTCTTGAGAGTTCGATGAAAACTTTCGATCATCCCATTTGCCTGAGGATGATAAGCAGATGTATAGTGAAGCTTGACTCCAAGGTGAGCCGCTATCTCACTCCATAACGATGATGTGAACTGTGACCCGCGATCTGACGAAATATCTCCAGGGTCACCGAAACGAGCAATCCAGCCAGTAATGATAGCATGCACACACTCGGGTGTTGTAATGCCTCGTAGTGGAATAGCTTCTGGCCAACGTGTGTTGCGGTCGATAATTGTCAGGAGATATGTGAAGCCAGAAGAAAAAGGTAAAGGTCCAACAATATCAATGTTTATGTGTGAGAATCTTTCTTCAGGTACGGATGAATATTCTAGTGGAGCTTCTGTGTGTCTCTGTACTTTTGAACTTTGGTAGTGATGACATTCTTTCACCCATCTACTGACCTGCTTTCGTATCCCGTGACAAACAAATTTGTTTGAGACCATTTTGACCCTGGCTTTGACTCCTGGATGTGAGAGATTGTGGACAACGTCGAACACTGCGCGTCTGAAATCAGGAGGTACAATCGGACGTGGACGGCCTTTTGAAACGTCACACACAAGCTCTGGTCCTTGGTCGTTCAATTTTGTATTGGTAATCTCTAGGCAAGTGAAGGCTGTCTTGTAAGCTTGTAAGTCAATACTAGCAGCTTGAGCTCTAGCCATTCCTATGTAATCTATGCCCAAGAAACTGCGTTGGTTGTTCTGGAACGAGACAGGCAGTCGGCGACGATGTTATTTTTACCACAAACATGTGCTATGTCGGTGCTTAACTCAGCCGGTTCGCTCAAATTGCACTCTGGACTGAGTGAGGCCAGAATTCTGTCTGCTTCAAGCGACAACATTCTTAAATCTGTTTTTGGTGAGTTTGCTAGGGGGACACGAACTTTTTCCGGTAGTTGTCGAAAAACTATCAGATTCTGTTTAAAAATGAAACAGGGTTTATGGTCCTTAAGAGAGCAAGCATTGAGTCCATGAGTTCTGAGGGCTTTCTATCGCCTAACCCGCTAAGGTCAAATAACGTATTAGCCCTTTCTGTTTCTGAAAGCCCGAAAACCGAACATAAAAATGATTGAAGGGCCTCATATTTGTTGGTTAGAGGTTGAGAGGCGATCACTGACAAAGCTCTAGTTGCTGTTTGTGAGTCTAGAGCAGCTACAACATGAAAGTATCTCGTGTCATCAGATGATAGGTTGCATAAGGCAAACTGTGCTTCGGTTTGCGCGAACTATGCCAACGAGCACGTCGTCCAAAAAGTTGGAAGTTTAAGTGCCACTGCCTCTATAGACATAATGAAATGAAAAGTTGGAGGCTTAAAACTAGATCTAAAAATATCCAGATCGACTATCAGGTCGGGGTCACCAGTGTAGCACTTATCGAATCAATAAGAATCACAAGATGAACCTTTGGGTTTTCTGGTTTAATTGAATTATTAAAGTATCATCCGACTGTGTCGAGATATAAGTCTGAGCTGGGAAAGAAAGCTCTCGGTCTCCTCAACGCCTCTGTGGTGAGCTCTCTTCACAACCTCGGATGTATACATTCGTCACGGGTTAGTCTTTATTATTGTCCAAGATTTAATAGTCCAAACACCATATTTTCCTCTTTTTCTTTCGGCAGGATGGCCCCATGTGTGCTTTACTCGTATTACCCTCCTGATCACAGTGTTTGTGGCTATCGAGCGCTGCCTGTCTATCATGATGCCTTTGAAAGTGAAGACCATCCTTACGCCGCGACGATCTTTTATAATAATAGTCACCATCTATGTGGTAGGTAGACCACAGTCACCATCTATGTGGTAGGTAGACCATAGTCACCATCTATGTGGTAGGTAGACCACAGTCACCATCTATGTGGTAGGTAGACCATAGTCACCATCTATGTGGAAGGTAGACCATAGTCACCATCTATGTGGTAGGTAGACCATAGTCACCATCTATGTGGTAGGTAGACCATAGTCACCATCTATGTGGTAGGTAGACCATAGTCACCATCTATGTGGTAGGTAGACCATAGTCACCATCTATGTGGTAGGTAGACCATAGTCACCATCTACGTGGTAGGTAGACCATAGTCACCATCTATGTGGTAGGTAGACCACAGTCACCATCTACGTGGAAGGTACCATAGTCATCATCTACGTGGTAGATAGACCATAGTCACTATCTATGTGGTAGGTAGACCATAGTCACCATCTATGTGGTAGGTAGACCATAGTCACCATCTAAGTGGTAGGGAGACCATAGTCACCATCTACGTAGTAGGTAGACCATAGTCACCATCTATGTGGTAGGTAGACCATAATCACCATTTCTGTGGTAGGTAGACCATAGTCCCCATTTAAATGGTAGGCAGACCATAGTCACCATCTATGTGGTAGGTAGACCATGGTCACCATCTATGTGGTAGGTAGACCATGGTCACCACCTACGTGGTAAGTAGATCATAGTCACCATCTATATGGTAGATAGATCATAATCACCATCTCTGTGGTAGGTAAGTCATAATCACTATTAGACAACATCTACTATATATTTAGTAGGTTAACCACAGTCATCATATATGTAGTAGGTAGGCCATAGTCACCATCTATGTGGTAGGTAAGTCATAGTCACTATTAGACAACATCTACTATATATTTAATAGGTTAGTGTGGTAGGTAGGCAATATGCACCACCTATGTGGTAGTTTAGCCATAGTCACTATCAATTTGGTAGGCTGACCATAGTCCTTATTCGACAACATCTACTATAATTATATTTAATAGGTTAGCCACAGCAGCTATGTAGATGGTATGACACAATCCGAATCTTTGTGGCAGCTATTGCTGTGGTTACCATCCCCAGTTCATCTCGATTCATGTAAGAGACAGATTTTTTTTTTTATTTTACTTCCTAGCGTATGAGGTTTATTCAGTTCAAGAGAAAAAAATCAAAGCTATTTTTTTTATATGTGCTCTGTTTTAAATGATATGATCTGGGTTTTTTAAATCCTACTATTGATTTTTAAGGTACTGGTTTTTCTTCGTAAAGTGTGGTATTCTATTTACATATATATACACACACACAATTACTCTCTCTCACTCACACTCGTCTTCTCTCTATATTTCTCTCTCACTCTCTCTCTCTCTCTCTCTCTCTCTCTCTCTCTCTCATCTCTGAAGGTTTAGATGATATGAGATCACTTAGCTTGTCGGCAGTTCTTGATATTTCGATCTCCTCTTCGTTCCCTCATGTGGCTAAGAGAATTTTCAGTGTCATATTATCAGAGTCTTAAGATAAGAGAACCACTTCGCTTGATGTGTGTTTAACTCCAGCCTATCTTTACTAATTGTAAAATGAACTGGGTGGCTTGTTATCTCTATTGAAAATCAATACGCCTAACCACTGTTAAACTCGTCACATGTCCTGAAATTGTATCGAGGATGTGTGGTAACATGTACCGAGTTATTCGGCTTTGAAACCATGTGTCGCCGGTTCGAGCCTATCATTATCTGGGCTGAAGACTACCTTCCGCCTTTAAACATTTTTTACATGTTCAACGATTTCCTATTCAGATAAATCGATTTCACATAATTATATCTGGTGTCTGTTATCCTTGATGCTAGCACCAGCAGGTATTTCACATTTAGTTGGAGCTTTTTCATGACTGAATCGATAAGAAATTTCTCCACACCCCTTGAATAATTTCTTCACCCTGTCACTTCATACATTCTTCCGCATTTCTTTTTATGGTCCCGTTTCTTTTCCCTCGAAACGTTTTCTCTTTTTTTCATACAACACTTGGTAGCCGATTTTGCTAAAACATTTACCTTTTTCCTCCAACGCATGTGTGAGCTGATTTTGGTCTTACATTTATCCTCACCCCCCCCCCCCCCCCTTTTTTTTTTTCAACGCACGTGTTAGCTGATTTTGCTATTACATTTATTCCCCCCTTTTTTTCAACGCTTGTGTTAGCTGATTTTGCTCTCTTTTTTCTCTCTCTCTCCCCCCCCCCCCCTCTCAACGCATTTGTTAGATGATTTTAATCTAACATTATCCCCCCCACCCCCCACCCCCCAAAAAAAATAAAATCGCATGTGTTAGCTGACTAACATTTCTTTGTCATGCAACGCTTGTGTTAGCCAATTTTGATAGAACATTTATGATGACAAGCGTGTTCTAGTAAAAAACAAATTGTAATCAAATTTTCTACTTCGTTTCCCGCTTTTGTGTTTTCATATCAAAAGTTTGTTAATCTTTAATTTGTCCTTGAAACTCTGCATTAAGAATTGTACAAGCCTAGATCTGATGATATCTTACATTTTCTGATCAATGTTTGTAATAATAATTTATTTTGATATCCAAGTTAATCTTTGCCAAGTAATCACTTCGTAGACAGTGTGGGCTGAGTTTATCATCAGTGGAAAGCTATTTGCTATCGAGCTCTGGGTGTTGGTGTTTCCCTGGTGACATGTTATGTTGGTTTTTTTTTTAATCGCTTCTACAGGTGATGCTCCTCACGCTATGTCCAGCTTACGTCGCGATCCATGTCGACTGGACTTTCATCCCAGAGAGGAACCGCACTTTGCTTGGCCTGGTGGTGTCGGACGACAGAGACGAGGTTGAGAGCATCACTGTTGCGCTGAATGTGGCCATGCAGCTCCTGTTTTTCTGTGCTATCGTCGGGTCAAACACCATTCTCGTCTATGAGTTACAGAAGAAGACAAAATGGAGGCAAGGTGCCACGTTGGTACACAGAGAGCCTAGTCGCAGCAATGTTGCAATAGCGGAGAGATCTGGAGAGGATGGGAATATAATTCCACTTTCTCCAACCGCATTTAAAGCAAGCACTTCAAGATTTCTGTCTGTTCCTAATGGGGGAGGTGAGGCGATGGCCAGAGTTAAGCCAGATGTCGAAAGAGCGCAAAAACTCCCATCTGCAGCAGAGCAAGCGGCTATCCGAGACCGGAAGTTAGCCCGCATGATCGTATTTTTGTCTACTATTTTGTTTGTGTGCTACTTGCCTAGCACTATTTGTTTGGTAACACAGCTCTCAGAGCCAGAATTTTCCATCAAGGGAGATTACGAGAACATTTTCTTCGTGGGCTGGTCTTTTGCCTGGATAGCAGATGCCATCAACTCGAGCGTCAACATCTTCGTCTATTACAACATGAGCACCAAATACCGAGAAACTTTTCAGAATCTTTTCGTTCGATGGCACAAGAAGTGGCGCCGTATAGCTCCACACACTAGTACAGTCGGCTCGAATAAAGCATTTGTGTCTCATGACGGCAGAGCTTTTCCCGAAGACGCCAGATCTTCTGAGAGTCAACACGTGCAGATTCAGAGGAAATCAAGTGAAACTCGTCTGTCGTCCGACAATGCTACTTGCATATTAAATATATCTCCTGCTCTAAATGTGAAAAACAAAACAAGTTGCTGAGTTTTGAAATTCCTGTACATCTAAAATTATTTCCTATGATTCCCGTTAACTCCTATGTCAACCTCTTTCGTATTATATCTACCCCCTCCCTCCTTTTCCACCACCTCATTTTTAATTCTCTTCGTGTCTCTTTTTCTCTTATACATCTCCCCTTTTTCTTTATAATGCTTTTATTGTGATTAAACGATGAAAAACCCATTCCGCGGACGGGACCCTGGTGTCAATTTGTAGAGGCCGGGGTGTGTGTTTATTAAAAAGGCTTATAATTGGTCTCGATATGACATCTCTGCTTTTACTTACATGATCCAGATAAATGCCTAGACCTATCTGTCTTTCCCTAGAATTTATATGACTTGATAATTCTTAATCTAAACATAAAATCTAGATCTAGAACTTAAATCTTTTTGAAATCCTAAGCCTAAAAGTAAAGTATAGATATATTTAGATTTAGATCTTAACTTTTTGATTTCAGCATGTCTGTTTTAAATGTCTAAGCCCCAGATCTAAAACCTTTGTCCAATCGATTTTTTTAGATTCTTTACTTAGATCTTAGGCTTAACATGTAGGTCTATTCCAGATGGGTTTAGATCTGCTGCCGGCTACATACTTTGTGTACTTTCAGTTTCTTTCCTGCCATCTCTGTCAAGCTGTGCTTAAAATAAATAGTTATGACATTCACCGTTTTCTTTCAAGAAAATAATAACCACATGATTGTCTTTAATTTTCCAAAAACACTGTTTTATTGAAAAAAAGATTAAGATGATCCTCATTTTTCGCCTAACTCCATTATTAATAGATTCTCTGGCTCTCTTTTCTCCCTCTTCTACTTCACTCTGCAGTCTGAGCATTGAAACAAGCATAACGGTCAGCGTCGGAAGGTCCAGAGTATCATATTTAGGCATTTCTCGTATCACATGGGGTGTTTGAGCAAGCTAGAAGGAATCTCTAAAAATTTTACAGTGGAAAGACTACATCAGTTGGTCAACCAAGAATTCTGTAGTATCTCCTTTAAATTCACTTTTCGTGAATGAGTTGTATTTTGGTTCAGTTTGGCATCCCTTTGTTCCGCTGATATGAAAGCCTGTTTTAAAGTTCATATTTCTAAGTTAAATACACCCAGTAACAATACATTGATAAATACATATATATATATACACGAATGTAGGTTCATTTCCAAAATAAATGTTGTCAAATTCCATTTTTCAAACGGAAAATTGCAGTCGCATTGAAAATAAGTGCATCCCAATACACATGTATAAGTTATAATCTGTTCTTTGTTTGTTTGGTGCTTTGTATTTTGTTAAGAAGACATTTAAAAGAAATAATGAAACTGTTTGTTGTTTAAACTTTTTGAGTTGTGATATACCAAGTTTGAGAAATCGCTGTCTTTTTCACGCTTTTTATCTTACAAAATTAACTTCTTATAGTTATCCTCCTGCTGTGAACAAATAATCAGTGGAGCCTTGGTTTAACTCGTCAATTGGTGAATGTTATCACCTGGAACGGGTAATACCCAATTCGGTAAGTATTAGCTCTTTTGTTTGATTCACGATGTCCTCTAAAATACAATTTGATGTAACGAATGTAATCTTGCTTTGTAAATAGCTGTACCGAGGCTTCCTAAGCAACAGGCCGAATGTACAAATCTTTGCGGTAAAGTGGAATAGTGAGCTAAATCCTTAAATATGTGGCAGAGTTCGGACAAATATATATATATATATATATATATATATATATATATATATATATATATATATATATATATATATATATATATATATATATATATATATAAATATTTTAGTTGTGTAGGCCTGTAGTGCGTTCTGAGCACAATTGTGTCCTAACTGTGCTTGAAATTTAAAAGACATAGATCACAACAACTCTAGCATGCAAAAGTTTGTTCACTTTGGTGACTTGGCCTGTATTTTAGGAAATCTTGAGCTGTGCACATAGATGTTCTAATAATAGCACTATGGGTATGGCTAACTCCTTCATTTCTCATAAGAATCGCGAATGGCAACTTATTGACGGGTAAACATACACAGAAGCAGGTCTCTAAGCAAGGATTTGGTTGCGTATGCCGCATGTAAGCAAAGTACCTTGATACTTTGGAGACGAATTTAATAACGTCCGCTAGAGGCTCTATTTCTTTTAGTTTTATATTATATATATATATATATATATATATATATAATGATATATATACACACACATGTAGTACTTAGAAAGCAATAGCAACGCACTATCGGTATCTTTGCAAAGATTAATCATAACGGAAGAATATCTAAGAAAGAAGGCAAACGACGTGAATGATTGGTCTGCAACAGGCTGACCAAACGTTCGGTAGCGATTGTCATGTGCCGCAGCTAACACCCGATCGTCATCAAGCGTCTCCGCGCAAAATGAAATTAAAAGCGATAGTAACATGGTGCGTGAGAGCAATGCTACAAATGGAAAACTTAGATAACAAATTAACATCAAACAAGAAATGAAAAGGATGAAAATGAAAATTATAGGAATCAGCGAAATCAGATGGCAAAGCGCATGCGCAAAAAAGATATTTTTAGGAACGTTCAAAATATTCTACTCAAGAGGTACGTAACATGAAAGAGAAGTGGTTTTTATACTGCACCAAGACATGGCAAAAACAAAGGATACTGGACACCAATAGATAGATTTTTACTTTAAAAAATTGCAGGAAAACAGTTATACCTTAACATCATTAAAAAATATGCACCAACATCAACTCGTAGCGGTGAGGACATAGAAAAATATTATGACCATCTAGAGCAAGTAGGACCATCTTATCATCATGACCGATATTGATGCAAAAGTAGAACAGGGGAGATAAGAAATCATTTTAGGACACCTTGGACTGGGCATCAGAAATATACGTGGAGACAAACTTGTTGAAAGGTGTCATACCAACAACCTTATTATCATAAACGCATGTGTTCAGCAACCAACTAGAAGGAAATGAACATGAAAAAGCCCAGTTGATGGAAGCAGAAACCAGATCCAGTACATCCTGATCAGTAAAAGATTTAGAAATGCGCTTCTGTCGGCAAAGACCTATCCTGGAGCAGACTGCTCTAGTGATCTTGTCCCAGTGGTTGCTCAATTCAAACTGAAACATAAGAAAAGCCGAAATAAAACTAAAAACATCAAACTTAAAATCCAACCAAATCCTACGTGAAAGGTATCGTGTGGCTGTTCAAAATAAATTTGAAGTCTTAGGAGAAGCTGAGGAAGGGAACTAAAAGTGGGTAAAGTTCAAAGTAGCGGTCACAGAAGCAGCAGTGGAACAAATACCGAGAGTCGAAAGGAAAACAAAACAAAGGTGGACGACTGAGAATATTTTGAACATCATGGAAAAAAAAGGAAGTAAGTAAAATATGATAGAGAAAAATATGAAACATTGCCTAAGGAAATCAGAAAAAAAATGTGATGAAGGCAAAGAGAAGTCAATCAATGAAAAGTGCAGAAACATCGTAGTAAACCACCAGAAGTACTGATCCGACAATATACAAAAGCATTAAAGAAATCTCTGGAAAGAAAACTTGCTCATCCATAGGATGTCTTAAGTCAAAAAATGGTAACGTCATTTTGGAAAAAGAAAAAAAATCCTCGACAGATGACCAAAGTACATAAACGAACTTTCCGGAAACCTATAGAAAGGATTACAATGCATTGAAGCGCAATTTTGCTGGTCCATCTATCATGAAAGATGAGATCCAGGCAGCAATAAGAGAGATGAAATTAGGCAAAGCAACAGGCCCAGACAGTGTAACTTTTAGAAACATTTGAAGATTATGGAATTGATAGGATCGCAACATTACTCAACGAAGTCTATGACAGAGGTTAGATTGTATAAGACCAGGGGTAACAGAGACGAACTGCACTGAACGATCAGTCTTATCAGTAATAGCATTAAAATACTTTTAAAAATCATCATGATACTAGTCAGAAACAAAATAAACCAGAAATAGCAGAGGAGCAGTGCTATTTTGTTGAGGAAAAAGGTACAACAAATGCAATCTAGACCCTTCACACTTTAATCGAACGAGTTCTGAAAGTACATAAAAAGTCTAACTGTACTTCATTGACTGTACCAAAGCATTTGACAAAGTACGGCATGATGAGACAATCTCACAACGAACACAGTTGAAGATGGATGGAACAGATCTACGAGTGATCAAAAACATGTACTGGGAACAGACAGGGATGAGGAAATCAGCCAATTAAGAAAAGAAATAAAGCGTGGTGGCAGACAGAGATATGTGAGTTCTCCAGGCCTTTTCTCTCTCTGTATACAGTGAAATGATTATACAAAACCAAGAAGTATATCCAGGAGTTAAAGTAGGAGGACACAACGTAGACAACTTGAGATACGCTGATGACACTGTATTTATTGAAAAAAAAAAATGATAAAGAAGAATAGCAACAATTATTACAACATTAGTTGAGGGCGAAAGCAGAAAGAAAGGCTTGGAATTGAGATCCTCATCGTTATCAACGAGAACGCAACAACACTGAAATCACATTAAAAAAGCGCAATCAAAGAATGAACTGACAACTTCAATACAGTTACAAAAGAAACTGGAGGTAAGAGAAATGTGGTTACCACAGAGAATGTTAAGAATCCCATGGACTATAAAGAAATCATACGAAACAGTGTTACGAGAAGCTGACCTAACGAGGTAAGTCAGAACTAGAATACGTAAATGTTAAACAACCGTTTTTTAGCCTTCTGGTGAGAAGAGAGAAACTAGAACATCTTGTGACAACTGGAAGAATCGAAGGCTTTTGGATGGAGGACGAGTGACAGATGCACTGTGTAATGCATTGTGTTGAAATTGATCTATTTCTATTGCTTTCCTCATCCTGCGCAAGAGCGAAATTTTGGGTAGCGGATGGACTAGATCTATGTACACTATTTCATTTAGTTGCATATTGTTTTTATTTCAAGCCTAAGTTTAGTAAGAACATAGTCTTGTTTAATGAACACAGCCCGCACTTGTGTGGCCTAGATTCTTCAGGAATCTTCAACCTAGTTCTAGCATGGTAATGATCTCGTCACTCTTTGTTTACCTTTGTTCTGATTGGTTGCTACTTTAGAGCGCATTACTCATCACGTGTACCAAGAATATTCTCGCACGATTTATGGAAATCCTATTCTGGATGTCGTTTGATTGGCCGAATATATTTTCATACCCTTAGACAAACAAAGCCAAACAGATGACCCATCAAATCTGAAAGCGACGAGGTATAGAATTGCGTGGAAGGTCATGATGTATGTATTAGAGTAGGAAAAGATCTTACCACAAATGTTCTGTCATATATGTCATACCACAAATGTTCTGTCATATATGTCATACCACAAATGATCTGTCATACATGTACTACCACAAATGATCTGTCATATATGTACTACTCTTGTGTTTGAAGCGGAGGACGAGGGTGTTGTTTGTCCTCCGCTCTCTTCAGGCATGACTGAGAAGTTCCGCGTTGCCAATTGTTTTCGTAGCATTTGTAGTGCTGAAATAGACGCTTTTTAATAAAAAAAAATCTTCTTTTGTTTTCAGTTGGTTTGATTTTGAGGATATGGTTATTTGTTTTGTTTTCTTTTGTTTTCTTTTTGTTTTTGTTTTCTGCTGTAATGAGGTTGCAGCGTCTTGTTCTCCTTGTTGACTAGAGAAAGGGTGCTAGTAGGACAGGCATCATGCACCTTGTTAGACAGTAGGGCAGAATCAAACACCATATTAGACAGATGGGATGCGGTAGGGCAGGCATCAAACACCATGTGGGATAGATAAATAGGGAGCTAAAACGACAGGCATCATACACCAAGCTAGATAGATAGATAGATAGATAGGGTGCTCATACGACAGGCATCATACACCATGCTAGAAAGATATATAGGGTGCTGATACGACAGGCATCATACACCATATTACATAAATAGATATATAGGGCGCTGATGCGACAGGCATCATACACCATGTTAGATAGATAGATATATAGGGTGCTAGTACGGTAAGCGTCATACAAAATGCTAGATAGATGGATAGATAGGGTGCTGATACGACAGGCATCATACACCATATTACATAAATAGATATATAGGGTGTTGATACGATAGGCATCATACACACTGTTAGATCAATAGATATATAGGGTGCTGATACGATAGGCATCATACACCATTTTAGATAGATAGATATATAGGGTAATCATACGACAGGCATCATACACCATGTCAGATAAATAGATATATAGAGTGCTTATACGACAGGCATCATACACCATGTTAGATAGACATATAGGGTGCTGATACGACAGGCACCATGCATCATGCTATATAGATAGATATATAGGGTGGCGATACGACAGGCATCATATACCATATTAGATAGAAATATAGGGTGCTGATACGACAGGCACCATACACCATGCAAGATAGATAAATATATAGGGTGCTGATACGACAGGCATCATACACCATGCTACATAGATAGATATATAGGGTGCTGATACGACAGGCATCATACACCATGCTAGATAGATAGATATATAGGGTGCTGATACGACAGGCATCATACACCATGTTAGATAGATATATAGGGTGCTGATACGACAGGCATCATAAACCATGTTAGATAGCTATATAGGGTGCTGATACGACAAGCATCATACACCATGTTAGATAGATATATAGGGTGCTGATACGACAGGCATCATAAACCATGTTAGATAGCTATATAGGGTGCTGATACGACAAGCATCATACACCATGATAGATAAATAGATATGTAGCTTGCTGATACGACAAGCACCATACACCATACTTGATAGAAAGATATGTAGCTTGCTGATACGACAGGGACCATACACCATGTTAGATAGATAGATATATAGGGTGCTGATACGATATGCATCATACACCACATTTGATAGATATAAAGGGTGCTGATACGACAAGCATCATACACCATGATAGATAAATAGATATGTAGGGTGCTGGTACGATAGGCACCATACATCATGCTGGATAGATAGATATATAGGGTGCTGATATAATAGGCATCATACACCATGTTAGATAGATAGATATATAGGGTGCTGATATAATAGGCATCATACACCATGCTGGCTAGATAGATATATAGGGTGCTGATATGACATGCATTATATACCATGTTAGATAGATCTATAGGGTGCTTATACGACGGGCATCAAACATCATGTTAAATAGATATATAGGGTGCTGATACGAAAGGCACCATACACCATGCTAAATTGATAGATATGTAGGAGGCTGAAACGATAGGTATCGTACACCATGTTAGATAGATATATAGGGTGCTGATACCACAGGCATCATACATCATGCTAGATAATAGATATATAGGGTGCTGATATGACAGGCATCATATACCATATTAGATAGATCTATAGGGTGCTGATACGACAGGCATATCATGCTGAAACGACAGGCATCATACACCATTTTAGATAGATATATAGGGTGCTGATATGAGAGGCATCATACACCATGTTAGATAGATATATAGGGTGCTGATACCACAGGCATCATACATCATGCTAGAAGAAAAGATAAATAGGATGCTGATATGACAGGCATCATATACCATGTTAGATAGATTTATAAGGTGCTTATACGACAGGCATTAAACACCATGTTAGATAGATGTATAGGGTGCTGATACGAAAGGCACCATACACCATGCTAAATTGATAGATATGTAGGATGCTGAAACGACAGGCATCATACACCATGCTAGATAAATAGATATATAGGGTGCTGATATGACAGGCATCATATACCATGTTAGATAGATATAAAGGATGCTGATACGACAGGCATCATAAACAATGTTAGAAATATAGATATACAGGGTGCTGATACGATAAGCGTCATACACCATGCTGGATAGATAGATATATAGGGTGCTGATAACATAGGCATCATACACCATGCTAGATAGATAGATATACAGGGTGCTGATACGACAACCATCATACACAATGTTAGATATATATGAAGGGTGCTTATACCACAGGCATCATACACGATGTTAGATAGATATATAGGGTGCTGAGACGACAGGCATCATACACCATGTTAGATAGATATATAGGGTGCGTATACCACAGGCATCATACACCATGTTAGATAGATATATAGGGTGCTGAGACGACAGGCATCATACACCATGTTAGATAGATATATAGGGTGCTGAGACGACAGGCATCATACACCATGTTAGATAGATATATAGGGTGCTTATACCACAGGCATCATACACCATGTTAGATAGATATATAGGGTGCTGAGACGACAGGAATCATGTACCATGTTAGATAGATATATAGGGTGCTGAGACGACAGGCATCATACACCATGTTAGATAGATATATAGGGTGCTGAGTCGACAGGCATCATACACCATGTTAGATAGATATATAGGGTGCTTATACGACCGGCATCTTATACCATAATAGATAGATAGATATATAGGGTGCTGATACGACAGGCATCATACACCATGCTAGATAAATAGATATATAGCGTGCCGATAAGACAGGCATCATACAACATGTTAGATAGATATATAGGGTGCTGATACGACAGGCATTATATACCATGCTAGATAGATAGATATATATGGTGCTGATGACAGGCATCATACACCATGTTAGATAGATAGATATATATGGTGCTGATGACAGGCATCATACACCATGTTAGATAGATAGATATATATGGTGCTGATGACAGGCATCATACACCATGTTAGATAGATAGATATATAGTGTTCTGATACGATAGGCTTCATACACCGTGTTAGATAAATAGATATATAGGGTGCTGATACGATATGTATCATACATCATGCTAGATAGATAAATATATAGGGTGCTGATACGACAGGCATCATACACCTTGCTGGATAGATAGATATAGGGTGTTGGTACGATAAGCATCATACACCATGCTAAATATATATATATATAGGGTGCTGATACGATAGGCATCATACACCATTTTAGATAGATTGCTATATAGGGTAATTATACGACAGGCATCATACACCATGTTAGATAAATAGATATATAGAGTGCTTATACGACAAGCATCATACACCATGCTGAATAGGTAGATATATAGGGTGTTGATACGATAGGCATCATACACCATTTTAGATAGATTGATATATAGGGTAATCATACGACAGGCATCATACACCATGTTAGATAAATAGATATATAGAGTGCTTATACGTCAGGCATCATACACCATGTTTCATAGATAGATATATAGGGTGCTGATACGACAGGCATCATACACCATGTTAGATATATATATATATATATATATATATAGTGCTTATACGACAGGTCTCATACCCCATGTTAGATATATACATAGGGTGCTCATACGACAGGCATCATACACCATGCTAGATAGATATATATGGTGCTTATACGAGAGATATTAAACACCATGTTAGATAGATATATAGGGTGCTGATACGACAGGCACCATACACCATGCTAAATAGATAGATATGTAGGATGCTGAAACGACATTTATCATACGCCATGTTAGATAGATATATAGAGTGCTGATACGACAGGTATCATACCCCATGTTAGATAGATACATAGGGTGCTGATACCACAGGCATCGTACACCATGCTAGATAAATAGATATATAGGGTGCTGATATTATAGGCATCAGATACTATTTTAGATAGATCTATAGGGTGCTTATACGAAAGGCATCAAATACCATATTAGATATATAGGGTGCTGATACGACAGGCATCATATACCATGTTAGATAGATATATATTGTGCTTATACGACAGGCATCATACACCATGCTAGATAGATAAATATATAGGGTGCTGAATCGACAGGCATCATACACCTTGCTGGATAGATAGATTTAGGGTGCTGGTACGATAAGCATCATACACCATGCTAAATATATATATATATATATATATATATATATATATATATATATATATATAGTGCTGATACGATATGCATCATACACCATGCTAGATAGATAAATATACAGGGTGCTGATACGACAGGCATCATACACCTCGCTGGATAGATAGATATAGGGTGCTGATACGACAGGCATCATACACCATGCTGAATAGAGATACATAGGGTGCTGATACGACAGGTGTCATATATCATGTTGGATATATATATATATATATATATATATATATATATATATATATATATGTATATATAGGGTGCTGATACGACAGACATCATACACCTTGCTGGATAGATAGATATAGGGTGCTGGTACGATAAGCATCATACACCATGCTGAATAGATATACATATATATATATATATATATATATATATATATATATATATATATATATATATAGGGTGCTGATACGATATGCATCATACACCATGCTAGATAGATAAATATATAGGGTGCTGATACGACAGGCATCATACACCTTGCTGGATAAATAGATATAGGGTGCTGATACGACAGGTATCATACACCATGCTGGATAGAGATATATAGGGTGCTGATACGACAGGCACCATACACCATATTTGATAAATAGATATATAGGGTGCTGATACGACAGGCATCATACACCATATTAGATAGATATATAGGTTGCTTATACCACAGGCATCATACACCATGTTAGATGTTATGGTGCTGATACGACAGGCATCATACACCATGCTAGATAAATAGATATATAAGGTACTGATAAGACAGGCATCCTTCACCATGTTAGATTGATAGGATTCTAGTACGACAGTCACCATACACTATGGTAGATAGATGAGATGCTGGGAGGACAGGCACCATACACCATGGTAGATAGATAGGATATTGGTACGACATGCATCATACACCATGTTAGGGAGATGGGATGCTGGTAAGACAGGCATCATACACCATGTTAGGCAGATGGCATGCTGGTAAGACAGGCATCATACACCATGTTAGACAGATGGGATGCTGGTACGACAGGCATCAAACTCCATGTTTGACAGATGGGATGCTGGTAGGACGGGCATCATACACCATGTTAGACAGATGGGAAGTGGTACGACAGGCATCAAACTCCTTGTTAGATAGATACATAGTTAGATAGATCGGGTGCTGATAAGACTGTATCATACATCATGTTAGATAGATAGGATGCTGGTACGACAGGCATCATATACGATGTTAGATAGATGAAATTCTAGTAGGGGAGGTACCAAACACCATGCAAGAAAGATAGATTGAGGATAAGTATGGGATGGTACTCTTTAGAGCAATGAGAAAGATTTTTATTTGAAACGGCATACTCTAGTTTGTTATTATATCAGCTAATGTAATAAGAGAAATGGAAAGAAACAGGACCCCACTCGATCACTATGCCAAGGCAGACAGACCATAGAGTTTTTGCAAAATCGCCCTCTCACAGGGGCGATACATGTGAAGGCACTGTGGACAACTTTAGCTATAGACAGATCATTTTCCCCCACTGTGGACAATTCTTGCTATGATTATTTCATTTTCTTCATTGTTGACAACTCTACCGATAGTCAGATCATTCCCCCCACTGTGGACAACTCTAGCTATGGTCAGATCAGTTCCTTCATTGTGGACAACTTTTGCTATGGTCAGCTGATTTCCCCCACTAAGGGCAACTCTTGCTATAATCAGCTGGTTGCCCCCACTGTTTACAACTCTTGCTAGGGTCAGCTCATTTCCCCAACTGTGGACAACTCTTGCTATGGTCAGCTGATTCCCCACACTGTGGTCAACTTTAGCTATAGACAGATCATTTCCTTCATTGTGGACAACTCTTGCTATGGCCAGATCATTTCCTCCCATTTTGGATAACTTTTGCTATGGTCAGATCATTTCCCCCCATTGTGGACAACTTTTGCTATGGTCAGATCATTTCCCCCCATTGTGGACAACTTTTGCTATGGTCAGATCATTTCCCCCCATTGTGGACAACTTTTGCTATGGTCAGATCATTTCTCCCCATTGTGGACAACTCTTGCTATGGTCAGCTGATCCCCCCCCCCCCTAAGGGCAATTTTTGCTATAACCGGCTGGTTCCCCCCACTGTTTACAACTCTTGTTGTTGTCAGCTCATTTCCCCCACTGTGGACAATTCTTGCTATGGTCAGCTGATTCCCCTCACTGTAAGCAACTTTTGCTATGGTCAGCTGATTTCCTCCACAAAGGGCAAACTCTTGCTATAATCAGCTAGTTGCCTCCACTGTTTACAACTCTTGTTGTTGTCAGCTCATTTCCCCCCCTGTGGATAATTCTTGCTATGGTCAGCTGATTCCCCACACTGTGGTCAACTCAAGCTATGGTCAGATCATTTCTCCCCACTGTGGACAATTCTTGCTATGGTCAGATCATTTCCTTCACTGTGAATAACTCTTGCTATGGTCAGATCATTTTCCCTCCACTGTGAACAACTCTTGCTATGGTCAGATCATTTCCCCCCAGAGTGGACAATTCTTGCTATGGTCAGATCATTTCCTTCATTGTGGACAAGTCCTCCTTTGGCCTGCTCAATTCCTCCCCTTGATGAGGTTGGTTTCTGTGTTGATGCACTCCAGCCAAGCCCATGGGTTCATTGATCCCCTTAAGAAAATCTTAGTTGGGGCATCACTAACCCTCCTGCACCTCACCAGCCTGGACAAACCGTGCTTCAGCTACTCTCCTGATACCTTTTCTCTGACACTGGGGTCTCAAGAGACCCGCTTGCAGAAACCGCCAGCAATATTTCAAGAAACTTGTGGATCTGCCATTGTTGCAATTGCTGCAGACTCTTCATGAGACATAATCGCTGAAATTCTGTATTGGGTGGATTAAAAAGCACCTGGCTTGATTCAAACATAATCTATTGGTCAATTACAAAGGATGCTCCATCAAATCGTTCATGTCACTCTTCAAAGAAATGTTCAATCAAGGCACAAAATGAGTATGTGTAAATTGATATCAGTCTGATTTGGCTTTAAACAAAACATTAGAGACATATAAAGATTTAGAGAGGGCACAACTTTTAACTACAGTCATTCTCAACATGGAGCATTTCACTGTAATACCCCTGGATTCCTGTGATTTATGCTTATAGATATTGTTGTGTCATTGAGTTTAAAATAACTTTCTATTTTGCCCAAGAAATAGGTGAGCATTTTTCCAAAACCTAGTATTTTCATTTATCAATAATTTGAAGGAACTCACTTTGAATCCTGTAACATTCTATCCTGGTGGGATGAATTAAAACTCTCCATACATCAGCAGCACACTCTCCAACACTTTACTAAACAAACCAAAACAATGAGGAACTGATATGAATTGCTATGGAAGTAAGATAAAGATCACACAGTCATCAAATTTCAATAACTTATAAAGAGTTTTGTTTTTAATGTAATATGTCAGTTCTTAAAGTAATGAACAAATTTATGAAAAAAAACACAAGATAGTTTGTAGTATGCATAATCAATTGTGTGTATTGAAAGGGAATGTTGTACATTTGGAGGAAAACTATTATTTTTTTGAATTACAGAGTATTATCATAATCATTACATGCATGTATCATCAAAGGGAAGGCAAGCTTACAAACACATGAGGGCAAGAACTGTCTTTCCATTTTTTTTTCTATTTCTTTTTTTTTTTTTTTGTTGGAATATTTATATCATGTTGATTGTTTTAGAGTAAACATCCAATATCACTCAAAAAAAAAAAAAAGGAAAAAAGAAAAAAAAATCAATAAAAAGGAATTTTTTTTTTTATGTTATAAGGTATAGAAATATTAACCACTTAAAGGAGAAAATCCAAAAAACATTGGGTAATTAAGATTAACTCATCATACAACATACTTGGGCTTCTCTGTCACGGCATTCAGTGCAACACAATTCCATATTATATCTTCCCTATGTTGAAATTAATGAGCTGAATGTCATATAAAGTCTACTTTATCATACAAAAAGTTGAGATAAATTCAATCTTCAAAGGAAAATACAAGTCAATTATTCTCAAGAATTCAGTTTTTTTCACATTCTTCTAGAATAAAGCAACAAAATGAAACACTTTGATGCATTCATCTATTATCTCAAGACTGAATGGCCTTTTAAAGAATTACAACCAACTTTTCATCACATCTTCCTAATCTGCGAGAGCCATAACTCATCAGCTGAATTTTACTTGCCTATCTCTGTGACAATTATTTCGGTTTTTGAGTGTATGACAGATGGCGCTATGCAATGATTTCTGGTTAATTCCTTAAATTTCACAAAGATAGCATCATCATTCACCAAAAAATGATCAAAACGTAAAACTCTGGTCTAAAATTAGCCAAAATAAAACACATACATAAAGTAAGATAGCAATTTATACATCTGGCTATGCCACACTTAAAAGGATGCTACCACTTAAGTACACATTCTTGTGCAACTAGACTAGCATGGTAAGGTAAGCAATTTTTTATGTGATCATCAGCGAAACATACATAACCAGTTCATTACATAGTCACCAGCAAACATACATAACCAGTTCATTACGTAGTTCACCAGCAAACATACATAAACAGTTCACTGCATAGTCACCAGCAAAACATACATAACCAGTTCATTACATAGTCACCAGCAAACATACATAACCAGTTCATTGTGTAGTCACCAGCAAAACATACATAACCAGTTCATACCTTAGTCACCAGCAAAACATACACAACCAGTTCATACCGTAGTCACCAGCAAAACATACACAACCAGTTCATTACGAAGTCACCAGCAAATATACATAAACAGTTCATTACGTAGTCACCAGCAAACATACATAACCAGTTCATTATGTGGCCATCCGCAAAACATGCAAGCAGTTCACCACATGGCCACCAGCAAAACAAAAGGCCTACCAATTGTCTGCAGAAGCTCAAATTAGGAGGGTCTTTTTAATAGGTGAGTCATCACAAGCAAGATAACAAGCATACCACAAAAAAGTAACAAGAGTTGATCATGTTGAATGGCATTCTAGTTAGCATTGAAAGACTAGAGTTGTTATATATTAAGCTAAAAAGGCTTTTTATTTATGTTTTATTTAACTTGTGCTTTTGCTTGATGCAACTCAAAGCTTGAAATGATGTGCCCAAAGTTATATTGAGATCAATTTGTCAATTTTGTGATGCACTCAACTATTGTTTGATATAGTTTGATCTCTAGCCTCTTCATAAATCCAGCCTCTTGCTACTGTTCAGGATAGAGCTAAAAAACAGATCGCACATTTCTTTTTTTTAACTCTCCATAGAAAGTTTTTTCAGATGTAAGACTAATAGCTGGTGCCTAACGTTAAGCTTATTCAAAATTATTGATATTAAAAGATTTACCCAAGCATTTTTCTCTGTATTATGAAACATATCAAATTTTGAAGAATTCACATCAACAATCGAGATCCAGAACTATGTCCCACAGAATTAAGGTAGGGATATCCAGCATTATAAGCATACATAAAAAAAAAATATAGTTGTAAATTAAGTTTCATTATGGATAAGATTATGCTCTATCTAACTGAGATAAGACTGATTTATCTAATTACATATGAAATTAAAAGAAACATAAAAATGTATATCAGCATGAAAATAAAATTTCTTGCTGCAAAAGCAAAAAATACAAGTACAAACAAAACTTTTGGAAAAGCATTACTAAGAAACTCGCAAACTGATAAAAACATGAATTACATTTCATTCGCATCATGCACAACTTTTGATATTTATTCTTTTTTTCTTTTTAATAAAGTAAAAATTGTCAGAGCAGAGCAGTGTTTGCTTACAATCTCAGGAAAAACATAAATGGTGTAACTCTTTAAATGCATGTCTGCAATCAATGAAAATAATCATGAAAATACATGAACAACAGTTCAGAAGAAGAAAAAGCAAAGTAACTTATAAATCTGCTGCAGCAAGCCTGTGCAAACTGGAGTTTACAAAAGGCTGCTACAGTGGTGATAGTGTAGTATGTTCTGCTTTATCTAGTTTTTACTTTGTGATTGATAACATGCAGATAATAATATGTTGAGTAAACATGAAACACAGATTAATTGGTTGATTGGTTGATAAAATTGACAAAACTGGTACAGCTCACCAGGCCTAACAGATATCATCTGGCTATGAAAAGATAAGCAGAAGAATAATAAGACAAATTATCTTGCATTGTCAACAATAGCCAGTAGTTATGATTTTGGGGATGGATCTCAATTTAAATACAAACATGAAGGCTAGTGAAAACCATCTATGAATTGAAATTATTCATTACATCAGCTATAGCACCAGAGTTTAAAAAAAAAAAAAAAGCAAGGAGAAAAAGGAGAAAAATCTTGAAACAATCACCTGATGATTTCTGGATCTCATGCAATGGAGCACCCCAACAACAAGAGTTTTAGAGCATGGGTAATACACTTTTGCTCATACACACACACACACACACAAATCAACATATTATGGTTCTTTCAATATGTACAAAAAAAAATTTGACAAAAAGATACCCACACATGTCCATTTCAGGTCAGTTGGAGATGAGGCTGGGAAAGGAAAGCTGAGGGTAAGTCTAGACCAGGAAATGGGCTGTTGGTGAGTTGAAATGTTCAGAATGATATGGTCACCAAAAAGGGAACATGGAGCATAACTTTGTGTGCTCAACACTTGCAAATCAGCTAAGTCCAAAAAAGTCTATCACCATATGTTTTACAGAGCTGCCAACTTTTGACACCTTTATCTCAGAGTTGTAAAAACCATTCTGGTATTTATCCGAAAAAAAAATGTATAAATGTCACATAATGGTAAGGATTGAAGCTATACAGTATTAACATATACCAGCTTTTTTCTTCAGGTACTTATTTGGACATATTTTACGAACATTTTTAAGTTATACTTTTGGGGAGAAGTTACCACTTTCATTGCTGTTCCAATCATAATCAACAAATCCAATATAGCATATTACTATATCTAGAAACCAGTATTTGAATGACTGACAATCTACAATACATACTTTGCAACAGACTGACGCTACTGTGAAGCAGGTGTTACACTGAAAGCAGGCAAAGTGTAAAAGTTCTAGAACTATGGCACAAAAAGCCAACAATCTTAGCATTTTCTAAATATTAATATAAAAAAAAAATACTTGGATCATCATTTTTATAATAGCATTACTGAAATCTGCATTTATTTGCAGAAATCACATTCCCACCCCCTGCAGCAATTTCATCACTTTTCTGAATGCCCAAAGGACAGCTGATCTTTTAAGATGTGGGAATTAAAATTGAAAACTTATGGCCATAGCTAATAAGGCTGATAAAAGTATAATGGCTCTGCGGCTGAGTTTATCTGTATTGTTTTTCTTGTAAAACCACATTCATGACTTTGAATTTCAATTTCATTTTTTTCTACAACTAGTTACAGATTAGTGTAGATGTTTAGAGCTGACTCAGCTCCTCCTGTTAGGTGGTCTACAACATACAAACTGAGGCTAGAGTGTACATGTTTTGAGCTGATTCAGCTCCTCCTGTTCGGTGGTCTACAACATACAAACTGAGGCTAGAGTGTACATGTTTTGAGCTGATTCAGCTCCTCCTGTTCGGTGGTCTACAACATACAAACTGAGACTAAAGTGTACATGTTTTGAGCTGATTCAGCTCCTCCTGATAGGTGGTTTATTATACACAAGTGGAGGCTAAAATGTACATGTTCCAAGCTGATTACCTACAACCGTCAAGCTCATGAAAGAAAGCACTGCATCAGAACTCAAGATTTGAAAAAAAAAAAAAACGAAATCTACTTGTATCGCAAGACATGCTTATTTGAAATTCAAAATGATATTTGACAGGAACAGTTTGAGAGTCGCTGGGCTGCATGGAAAATTCACATCTGGTTATGAAAAAAAAGTTTGAATATAAATTTCTTTTTTTTTTTTGTTTACAAGCCCAGCCACTGAGAGTTTGCATTACTCTTGTTCCACTTACAAGCTGAACTACTGAGAGTTTGTATTACTCTTGTTTCACTTACAAGCTGAACTACTGAGAGTTTGCATTACTATTGTTTCACTTACAAGCTGAACTACTGAGAGTTTGTATTACTCTTGTTTCACTTACAAGCTGAACTACTGAAGGTTTGTATTACTCTTGTTTCACTTACAAGCCGAACTACTGAGAGTTTGTATTACTCTTGTTTCACTTACAAGCTGAACTACTGAGAGTTTGTATTACTCTTGTTTCACTTACAAGCTGAACTACTGAGAGTTTGCATTACTATTGTTTCACTTACAAGCTGAACTACTGAGAGTTTGTATTACTCTTGTTTCACTTACAAGCTGAACTACTGAAGGTTTGTATTACTCTTGTTTCACTTACAAGCTGAACTACTGAGAGTTTGTATTACTCTTGTTTCACTTACAAGCTGAACTACTGAGAGTTTGTATTACTCTTGTTTCACTTACAAGCTGAACTACTGCAAGTTTGTATTACTCTTGTTTCACTTACAAAGCTGAACTACTGCGACTTTGTATTACTCTTGTTTCACTTACAAGCTGCACCACTGATAATTTTAATGAGGAAGTCCATACTCAGAGAAACTCATAAAGACTTTCTGAAATGGCATCCACAACTATAGCTAAGACTTAAGGAACCATGAGATCCACATCTAAGTCTAGATTAGATCTGAACTAGTCTAGAAAGTTCAAATTAAAAGTTCCAAACAGGTGGTATGCTGACATAAGCTGTATAAATTTTTATGTTTTTCAGCTTTTCTTAATACTGTGTAAATCCATATTAAATTTCTTTTGTTTCAAACTTGAATTAATGATTCAAGGTAATTTCCCTTAAGAAGCCTTTAAATTGGCCTTGAATTTAGTCAAAATGATCGGATTATTCCATGCAAAACATAGAAGAGCACTCGTATCTTGTGCCAAATTGTATTTTCAAAAACAGATTTACATTTACAATAAAATTTAAATTGAACATTAAAAACAAATGCAAAACATATAACTTCTTAAATATTAATTTGAACCCCGTGACATATAACAATGATCAATAACACATTAGATATTAATCAAATAGTTCTAATCAAAACTAATTTTGAAATCACTGTGAGTATAAATTGCACTAGTATTGTGTGACATACCAAATTCTACATTGCATTTGTAACATTATCACAATTGAGTAGGGTAATTGCACTGTAAATACCGCACAGATGTTTCAAATCAGAGTCAAATGACTGTTACTTCTTGCCTTTGACCTTTGCAATCAGGGTTGTGTTCTCATTCTTCATTTCCTGGAAATCCGCCGTGATTTTTTCCAGGTTTTGTAACACTTTTTTGTTACTCTCTGTCTCAATCTAACATGTGGAATAAAGCAGAGAATTTTTGAAAATTTTGCCTAATGTTTTGCAAGGGTTGCAAGGCATCCCTCTCAAAGATGATTTCTTTTAATGACTGAAATTTATAAAACTTAGGGCTTCAAAGGTAAAGACTTTTTCCTAAGCTCCTCAAATCAGCAATCAAACAAAATCACTGTCTTTGATTCAAATCACTCTGAATCAAGCAATCTCAAACCTTTACTGGTATCAAGAGGAGACAGGTTAAAGCAGATCAGTCTGAACCATAACAAGCACTGGTAGTAGCAAGAACATAGACTGAAGTAGAAAAATCTCTACAAATCTGAAGGAGAAGAGATTTTAGTTAGCGATGAGACAAATTACAAATCCAAGAAGAGTATATATTTTTAATGACATTGGACTGTTGTTGCCTTGGCCAATAATAAGCGACAGGTTTTATGCTTGGTCTAGTACGAAAATGCATTTTATGAACAAACATCATGAATGTACTCAGGATAAGTTTTTTTGCAAAAGCTTTCAAATTTGTTTCTAAAACTACACAAACCCTGACTTAAAAATCAAGTTGGTAGTAGGAGGAACATGATATAGTCATATAGATTGAAGTGCAAGCCTAGCCAGACGATCATGAAAACTCAAAGATATCTAAGCTGGCCTTGCTGCTTACCTGGTCTTCCAAATCTTTTATCTCTCTCACCACCGCCCCTGTGTCTTCCACCATCTTGATAAGTTGCTCAAAGTTCTGAAAAATTCAAAAGAGTTGAGATTAAAAAAATACTATGACCACTTACAAACAACTCTTTACTGACCATTTGTAAAACATTTCTTTAATCACCAGTGGCAAAGCAGTTCTTTACCAAATGGTTTTGAAGTTTGCACAGCTAACAGACTATGCAAATCCATCTCAATTTCTATCAGAAATACCAACTGTAGCTATTTATTCCTCATATTACTTGTATCCTTCCCCCCTTCCCTCCCTCAAATAGATGAAAGCAGCTTCCATCTGAATTATAATGGTACTTCAAACAACAAATCCAAATCAACATAGCTTAACTCTAAACACTTGACCGGCAACCGCCAGCAACCATTGAATATTCAATTTATGCAAGCGGGCACTACCAACTGCAAATAGTATCCAGTGGATTTATAATAACTCGACGAAACTAAATGGCAAAACTCCTGATAATGGAGGAAGACTATTGAAATTGTTTACATCTGGTAAAACTGAAATTAAAGTGCATCTTGCGATATAAATTGTGAGAAAAAAAAAGCCACTGTCCAGTAAGCAGCACTTCTTTTTCCCTCCTTTTTTGTCTTGCATAGTCATTTTTCATCCAAATTCAATGAAATTTGGACGATATATAGCTGAGCTAATTTGAATTGTTACAAAAAGAACAGCTTAGCTGCAATTATTTATCTTGCATTTAAAACATATTGTTACAATTTTGGCGTCAAAATTATTTTCGTCCTTTTCCAACCAATAATTTTCTATTCCATTTTCATTTTGTACATAAATTTTTTGTATTTTCTTGAAGCTCCTTCTATGACCTTTAAATTGATATGAAATTTGTCATTTCTAATCCAGCTTAAGAATATTGCGAAGGCGATATATTAAAATCCTTGGGCAAAATTTAATTCGGAGAAATCCCTCCCAAAAGTCTACATTTTAAGAGCTGAATAAGAGTTTCATTGTAACTGCAAAAACAATACAGTTGGAACTGCATTTAAAAAAAAATTCAAAACAACAAAAAAGAGAGGAAAAAAAATGATTGAGTCAGTGAAGCAGTGAGTTTTAAATATCGCAGCATGCTACACTGTACCAAGTAGATCCTCTTATCCAGTAAACATCCAAATTTCAAAATGAAGACCAACATCAAAATATAATCATAGACTCTTAATCCTTTTTTATACATATTATCTGATCTATCGTTTAAGATTGTTAAGAAGTCTTGTCATACCTCATGCAAAGCAGCTAAAAACCTATAAGCTTTTTTCACACCATCATCCTTCTTGGCATCCTGCAGAGTGAAAGAAAATTTACAGGATAAAAAGAGGCAAGGTCTGCAAAAACTCAGGATCCAAAGGTAATGTGTTTTACAGTGGTGCCAATTCAGATGAACTTTTTTTCTATTGAACTTTTCCTTAATCATTCGATCTTCATGCGATTGATCAGGACCATACGATTAATTGGGTTTTTTTTTTTTATAAAAAGTCATTGAGTCTTTTTAAACCATCCATGACCAAAGAAACTTGTTTTTCTTGTTTAGAATATCTTGAAATACCAACCTGCTATGATGCTACAGAAAGGTTGTATTTGTTCATCTTGAAACAGGCTATTGCCTAGGCCTAGACCTAAGCTGATTACGACCATATAATATATCAACACCTACTATGACATTATCAAGCTAGATCCAGAATCGTATGAGAACAATTCATTAAGAATGAACTATTCATCATTGAACTGTCTGTTCTAAATCAGATCTTGATATAGAATTAAAATTTTCATTTGGAACATAACTGACCTCAGAATATTTAGATTTTAAGTGTAAAGGTAGGTTAAATTAAGTCAGGCAGAATTTTATTATTAAGTTTACAACTAGACTCAGATCTGCACCATAAGAAAGATAAATGAGCAGAATCTGCAACTGAATTAACTTAATTGAACAATAAAACTGCATGCTTGGAACTTTGAGGGGATAAAAATAAATCGGGCTATGTTCATAATAAGAGTGCAACAGCCACTTCTTTATCTTCCAAACAAGTATTTCATGCATTAGGTTTCCTGGGAAACTTAAGAGGTAGAAAGATGTTAGCATACTTTTTGTTCAGTGTATTGTAAGCATTACACCAAACATGAAACAAGTGAAAAATCGAATGGCAAGTTCATTTGTAACCTTATATTCAGAGGATGACGGCCATTTATTAAAAAAAAAATATTGACAATCGCAGGCGGAACGTATAACTGAATTACGACTTGTTGAAACTGAAACTATGAATTCAGTTTTACGGATTCCCTTAACTTTTTTTTAAATGACAGCACTGGTTTTAGTTTCATAATGTGCACAATAACTCCCTATTAAAAGGCAATATCTCTTAGTTTTGTAATGCACCCAACGACTCTGGATCTAAAGGTAATGTCTTCTAGTTTTATAAAGAATGCACTGAACAACACAAAATCCAAAGGTGACGTTTCCAAGTCTACAATGTATACAAAGCAAAGGATGGAAGGTAATACAGAAGAACACAATTAGGTTGAACACAGATCACTTGAAATCATGAATTCCTCAAACTCATCCATTTTCCCCCCTCTGCATCTCTCTTTATTCCCTTCATATTTCTACCTTTCCATTGAACTAACACATGTTCGCCTCTTAAGAACTTGATAGATTGTAACTTTAAAAGAAAAACAAACTTCTGCTGTCACATTCACAGATTTTAAATTTTGATCAAGTGCTCTACACACCTGTTGTTATTCTTCAAACAAGTATGCCCTACCTCTCCCTTTCAGTGAGTAAAAACAATTTGTCTACAAGCGGCCTAGCCTTTGATCCCTAGTTGCCGGGGAGAGAGACACCCCCTCTCCCATCCCACCTTACTGTAACCTAGTCTGATGCATGGGACACCAGTTGTCTGTCAATGCCTGCTAGGTCTACATGTGGCTAAGATTTCAAAGGGACCAATTGTAAACAAGATTTTGCTTGTCCCACATGTACAAGACATGGGTAATAATTACATGTAAATCTGTCTGGGCCCACACCTTCTTGAATCAATCAGTAAATGGATGTGAAAAAAAAAGCTGGCAGGTAAGATCTCTTTATTGATGGTTAGAATGCTAGATAAATCAAACAATAGAATGTTATACTGATTAATAGTAAATTTTGGTTTCAATCCTTTGTTGGGTCCTCGGGTGGAATTAGGTCTAGACAGTCCTTGTCTGGGTTAAAGATTATGCGGGAACAAGAAAGTTTCTTTGTAATTGAATGCCGACTTAAGGCTGAATTTACTGCCAGCTAGCATTGTCTAGATCTAGATCTAGTATCAAAAGTTCAAGATCCGATAAGCACTAGAACTTACAGACAAGTTTCGACATAAAATGGCAGATTGGGTTGTTCAGAGGCATAATTTTGTCTTCAATAACCTATTTAAAATGCTAAAAGTCAAGAAAATATGGTAAATGAAGTATCCCTGCACGGAGTTGTACGGTAGTAACCAAGAAAACATGAAGCCTCTATACACTCAACTGTACTTCATTTTCAATAATATAAAATCCATATTGTTTCAGATAATCTAAATTTTGCACACTTACTGTTTTATTTTTTAATAAATGTGAGGGCTATTGTATAAAGCAAAAGAATTTATCCATATTGAAGTAAATAAGACCAGCTGACAAATTGCAGTCACTAAAACCAGAAAATTATCTGATAACTCTTTTGTAATGTAACTAATAAATTTCATAAAATTGTGTTCATTTCTTTTATGCTGTACAGGTCACAACTAAATTTAAACAAAGCATGGATTAAAAAAAAAAAGCTTTATGCATATAGCATGCACACACCCTAAAAACCAACTCATCAGTCACTGTAAATGTTCGATCCAGCTTTCCAGTAAGACTGTTGATTTCTTTCTGCACGCTCCTAGTATCCACCAAAATCTGTTTTAAAAAGGCAAAAAAGGAAGACTGAAATCTAAGCGACAAAAACTGTGTTTAAGTGGTGGTTAAAAAGTCACAGGGGATTAGGATGTTAGCTTAACTGATTGATCACCAAATCGTCCAGGCTCAATTCTGCGTAATTGCCCCACATCACCCCAGGACCTCCAAGTACAATATGCACTTGTCGTCCCATAAATTGTAGCTATGACCTATGCTAAACGGCTACACAGAAGAGTTCCCCTTCTCCTGGAAATCATTCTAGGTATTTTATTTTTGCCGCTTACTACTTTTAGTTTCAATCATCGGTTGAGAAATTGCAATTTTTTAAAATGGCTTTGAATTTTTTGCAGTCTTACAAATCCATCACCTGATGAAGAAAGAGAGATAGATCTAGGGACATCTGAGGATGAGAAAGAAGATGATTTAGATGATGAAAGTTGTCATATACGTATTAATTCTATTTCTTGCAACTATGTAGTTAGTATGGCCACAATAGGCTTAACAGGCATGATACAAAAACCTGGCCAGTTAGTCAGGTAATATTGAGCAATGGCGATGTAAACAAAGAATAGAAATAAAGTGTGGTCTTGAACGCAACTTCTTAGTCTATCTACCTTGTACTTTGTTATATTTAAACCAATACACTACAATTGGCGACGAGGATCAAGAGAAAAATGTCACGGAAAGTTGATGTTTACGACAGTAATGTAGAAACATTCCAAAACTACGCCGAAAGGCTGGAGCAGTACTTCATCGCGAATGATGTAGCAGAAGAAAAGCGTGCAGCCACGTTGCTCAGCTGCATCGGAGCAAAGACCTACCAGCTCCTTCGATCCTTAACGTCCCCTGACCTCCCTTCAACTAAATCTTATGATGAACTGAAGGTGGTTTTAAATAAGCACCTGTCCCCGCAACCCCTCGAGATTGCTGAGCGCTTCAGATTTCACAAGAGGAATCAGAGAGAGGGTGAGTCCATACAAGCTTATACAGTAGAGATCAAGAGACTGAGCGAGCACTGTAACTTCGGACCACACCTCAACCAATCGCTCCGAGACAGGCTAGTCTGCGGTCTAAGGGACACGACTATCCAGACAAGACTGCTCCAAGAAGCTGATCTGACATTTCAAATCGCATATGACAAAGTTGTTGCCTTAGAGATGGCAATTCGCGATGCTACAGAACTGCACGGCAATGCTAGCAGTGCTCAATTAGGCCAAGAAATCAAATCAATTCATGCTATGGCAAGGAAACCCCAAGCCAAGGGGAAATTTTCAGCCTGTCAATCCTGTGGAAAAACTAACCACAGCCGCAAGAACTTCTATTTCAGGGAGGCTGAATGCAAAGCCTGCCACAAGAAAGGGCACATTCAACGTGTTTGCAGATCCAAGGCAACACAGCCCAAGGTCCTGTTTAAGGCCAAACCCAAAAAGGTTCACCAGCTTGAAGAGGGCACAGACTTCTTCAGCATCGACCTGCAGGTGCATCAGAGTGCAATGACAACAAATAAGATATGGGTGCACCCTCTGATCAACAACGTTCGGATCCGAATGGAACTTGACACCGGTTCTGGCTTGAGTCTCATGACAATCAGAGACTTCAAAGCAATTTTCAAGAAATCGCCATCGTTGAGCACTGACCGCTCGATCATCCTCAACACATACACTGGAGAAAAAGTCAGTCCGTTAGGCTACGCACATGTAGTCGTCACTGTCAACAGAGTCAGCAACACACTGCCACTGTGGATTGTCAAAAAGGGAAATAATCCACTCTTTGGTAGAAATTGACTACAGCATTTCCGTTTACAGTGGCACCAGCTAAAAAACCTTAAAGTCACCACTCCAAGTCCAAGATCACCTGAAGCCACAACAACAGCAGACTCAATAAAAAACGGCTTACAAAAATTGCTCCAGACACACAAAGAAGTTTTCAGCCCTGGCATAGGGAAGGCGAAGTCTCATGCAGCTACACTAACACTTAAACCCGACGCCAAACCGAAGTTCTGCAAGGCAAGGCCGGTTCCCTACGCACTCGTCAACAAAGTGGGACAGGAAGTAGACAACCTTGAGAAACAGGGTATCCTATCAAAGGTGCAACATTCAGAATGGGCTACACCTGTAGTCCCCGTTTTAAAACAGTCTGGCGATGTCTGTCTGTGCGGAGATTTCAAAATCACCTTAAATCCAGTGCTTCAAGCAGAACAATACACTCTACCACGAGTGGAGGACATTTTTGCCAATCTTGGTTCGGGACAGAAGTTCTCGAAAATAGATCTGCGTCAAGCCTACCTTCAACTTCCCTTGAATGAAGAGTCCAGACCCTTGACAGTAATCAACACCCACAAGGGCCTGTATGCCTACAACAGGCTAGTTTTTGGCATCACGTCTTCGCCTGCAGTGTGGCAGAAGACAATTGACACCATACTTCAAGGCATCGGGGGAGTCCAGGTCAATCAAGACGACATGATCATCACTGGCGAAAACGATGAAAAGCATCTCCAGAACCTTGGTCACGCCCTGCAGAGACTTGAAGACAATGGCCTAAAGGCAAATTGTGAAAAATGTCAATTCTTCCAGGACGAAGTCATTTTCTGCGGCTTCAAAATTGACAAGGAAGCTCTTGCAATAGTCTGGGCAGTCAAAAAGCTCTACAACTACATTTGTGGCCGCCACTTCACCCTCGTGACAGACCATCAACCTCTGAAGTACATCTTCAGTCCGTCAACGGGCATCCCTGCAACGTCGGCAGCACGCCAACAAAGGTATGCAGCGTTCTTATCTGGTTTCAACTACACCATCGAGTAAAAATCATCCAAAGAGAATGCTAATGCAGATACGTTCTCCAGACTGCCACTTTCCACAGAAGTGAAAGATGATAGCGAAATGGAAACTATGTATTACACAGAAGTACTTAAGGCCCTGCCAGTCAGCAGCGCCAACATCAGTAAGGCTTCACGTCAAGACCCAGTCTTATCAAGGGCCATTGACTTTACTACGACAACTTGGCCTGCTACAGTATCAGATGAAGTGAAACCATACTTCCACAAGAGACACGAACTCAGTGTTCACCAAGACTGTCTACTGTGGGACACAAGAGTATTAGTTCCAGCAAAGCTGAGACCTTAGGTTCTCCAAGCGCTTCACGATGGCCATTTGGGAATTGTCAAAATGAAGAACATGGCCCGCAACTACTTCTGGTGGCCGGGGCTCGACAAGGACATCGAACACATGGCTAAAGGATGCTCTGGATGCATGCATTCACAGCAAAATCCTCAGTTGTCACCCCTGCACCCGTGGATCTTTCCAGACAGCCCGTGGTATCGAGTCCACATCGATTACGCTGGACCCTTCATGGGCCATATGTTCCTCATCGTCATCGATGCACACTCAAAGTGGGCCGAAGTCGTACCCCAAGATTCCTCGACTTCAAGCAAGACAATTGACATTCTCCTCACCATTTTCACAAGGTTTGGGCTAACCAAACAGATAGTGAGCGATAATGCTCCGAACTTCACTTCAGATGAGTTCAAAAACTTTGTGCGCTCAAATGCCATAAAGCATATCACCAGTGCGCCATATCATCCTGCAACCAATGGCATTGCTGAACGGTTCGTACAGATCTTCAAGAATGCCATGAAATCAGCCAAGAAGGACTGTGGTTCCCTCCATACAAAACTGTCAAAGTTCCTACTGGCTTATAGGAACTCCCAGCATCACACTACAGGAGAATCTCCAGCCCGGCTGGTCCTTGGAAGGAGCACACGCACCCGCCTCGATTGTCTCAGGCCATCATTGCTTGAGAAAGTCACACAAAGCCAAAGCGACCAAGTCAGACACCACTCTCAAGCTCGAGCCTGTGTTTTCAACACAGGAGACAATGTTCTCACCCGCAACTATAGAGCTGCAGACAGATGGGCTCATGGCACCATTACAGCTCGAAATGGTCCACTGTCCTACAGTATCCAGACCTCACCAGGCATCGTTTGGAGGAGACATGCTGATCAGATCGTGCATACCCAACCAGGAGTAACTGACCCTGATCACACCCAACCAGGAGCAACTGACCCTGATCTCATTCTCCCCATTTCTCTCCCGAAGGACACTACTCGCAGCCAATCTGCAGAGCCGAATCCTGTTACTGTTCCACCACCAGCTCCTACCGTGGCTTCGACGAGTGCCAGTCCCTCTAATCTAGGCACTCAGCTGAGACACTCTGGTCGGATAACGAAGCCACCAGTGAAACTTAACTTATAAATAGGGAGTTGGAGGACTCAGGGGCAGAATAATCCCCTCCTCCGACGAGGCTCTGGGGCAGTCTACCCCGTCCTCAGTGTGCTAGAGTAGCAAGTTCATTTTTCCTTACATAATAAATTAATATCCTAATTAATCGCCAAGCTTCAAGTTCAAAGAAGACATCTTCGAACACCACCACAATAAGCTATGAAGTATTGTTACCTTCTTTATTTCGACACGAACTGAGTCAAACACTATTTGATTTAGCATTAGAATAAATACAGTACAATTTTCTAAAAATATCCATTTCATTGTCCATTTTTAAAGAATAGGGAAGGATGTGATATACGTATTAATTCTATTTCTTGCAACTATGTAGTTAGTATGGCCACGATAGGCTTAACAGGCATGATACAAAAACCTGGCCAGTTAGTCAGGTAATATTGAGCAATGGCGATGTAAACAAAGAATAGAAATAAAGTGTGGTCTTGAACGCAACTTCTTAGTCTATCTACCTTGTACTTTGTTGTATTTAAACCAATACACTACAAAAGTGATGTAGAATTGGGTGGAAATGATGGGCGAGATCTGGATCTAGACTTGGAAAACAATGACGACGATCTTGAGCTAGATTTACCCTCTGGTTCAGAGGATGAAACTGGCTCTGCAGAAGAATTTCTGTGGTCCCCAACTCTGCATGAGGTAGAAATAGATCTTTTCACCTCCAGAACTCCAGGACCTAAACTTCATAACACTTATCTAGAACACTCCTCCCCTCCAATTGAGTTTTTCATGCTTTTCATCCTTGACAATTTTATCACTAGAATGGCTGAGCAGACAAATCTATATATGCTGTTCAAAGAGGAACCCCATGATCATTCAAGCCACTATCTGATGGTGACATAAACCTGTACCTATACATAAACATGATGGTTAGGATACTTAAACTCTCAGCTTATGAACTTTGCTTTGCCCAGTTTCATGCCAAAATTCACATCAATTAAAAAAACAGAAAAAATCCTAATTTTAAAGTGAATATGATGTGGTTATAAAAAAGTTACTGTCATTATATACCATTGGAAAGGGCAATCATTTTTCTATCTAAAGCAATTTTTTTTCTTTATTTTATTTAGATTATGGAAGAAGTCATGAATTTATTTAAAAATCAAGTTGTAAAAAAAAGTGATCTCCCTTTTGAGGAGAAGCTCAGCAATCTATGGGTTAACTCAACTCAATCTAGTTATAGAGATACACATGGGAGAAATCTGAGGGCAACTGCAAGGACAGGCCCAAGACCTGGATCCATGGACACTATTTCCAACAAAGAATTACAGATTGATATCGTTAAATGCTTTGAAAGAGAATGCAAGCCATCTGTCATGTGATCATGGAATCAAAATTTTAATATGCAGATTTTTGATGCTCCTGATGGCTGTTAAAACTGAAGGTTACTGTTGGGAAAATTTTAATTTGGTTTGGTACAACTTTCCCTTTAAGATAAATCAAATATCTTGCAAGCATATAATAAATCTTTTGCTTTGATGAGTATGACCAAGAGCCTAATTAACAATCACAGCCAACCTTATCAATCTCTTGCTTTTGCTTCTTGATATTTGACACAATTTCCATAATTTTTCGAGTGTATGCTGAACGATTCACGTCCTTTGTCATTCTTTCGTACTCTGAAACCTAGTAAAGGAAAGGAGAAACTAGTATGGCAAGGATTAAAAAGTTGGTGTCTTCATCTATAGACTTTTATACCATTATGAAGATTAATAAGTGAAAAACGAGGATATGTGAAAGTACACAGTGAAAATGCAGCTTATTCATGACAGAATTTTAGTAGCTATGGAAACCACTGAATCTTTTTCGTATTAAATTTTTAGCATTTTGTATTTCAACAGAACTAATTATGTATAACTGGAACAGAGAAAATCACTGGTCCAATGGTCACCTTCATTACTACACAACAGCATTGCTATCCTTGAAATTAAGAGGCTTGTCTTTTTATGTTTCCTTCTTTAATATGTACTTATCAAATCATTTTTATGTATACTATTGAAGAAAAAGCTTTCTTTTCTACAACTTGAAAATCAAGTTAATTCAGATACATTCAGAAAAATAAATAACCACAGTCCTAATTGTTTACTTACAAGCTGCTTTTGCAGTTCATCTTTCTTTCTTGCATCATCTGCCACTTCTTTCATCCTTTCTCTGAACTGCTTGATTTCCTCTAACTTCTTCTGAGCTTCAGACTGAAAAGAGAAGAATATAAAATGTTCCACAGACACCCTTTCAGAAGAATTTTAATTATTGAAGTTTATTTTTAGGTTGCAATGTTTTACAATTGGTTTAAAAATTATTAACAATTAAAAAAACAACAACAATTAAGCAGCAATTCTTTTGTCATATGGAAGAACATAATGTATGAAATGCATGTTACTTCATTATCCCCCTGAAAGCAAAAGAAATGAAATTTCATGAAAAGCTAATCCATCTCATTATTACATTAAACATTTGAAATATATATACATATCATTTTGTACTCAAAACAGCTGTGTAAATCATGTTTATTTCATTTGAACTCTCCATAAAAAGTTTCTGGATATTTTATGACATTCTTCTACAGTGCACTCCTGATATATAGACATATAAGGGTCCAAAATGTTTATGTCAATATAAGCAAAAGTTGATATTAATAAGTCTCCTTTAATTTAAATACCCTTTTTAAAATTGCACTTCATGTACATGTGCAGTAAATACAGGGTTTTATACTTAAGGGAAAGCAACTACTAGTGACGTGTAAACTTTTGGTTACTTTTCTTGTTTTGAAAAATTCAATAAATAACCTGGCTTTTCTCTTGAGCACGTACAGTGTCTCCCTCCCCTCCTCCCCTAGATCTAGATTCAACTTGTGGGTTTTATTCAGGCAATTGTTATTCTGCAGGCCTGATCAGTGCTAGCCTAGTCCTGACCGACTTACTGTGTGTCACTCTCTTGCTTGGAGTTCAACTTTTCAAGGCCCCAACACATCTACCTATCAGCCCAGTAGGGTAAGGCCCTCCACTCCCCGTGAATCATTGAATGTGATACACTACGTTACAAGCCCAGTATTCCCACCACGGTTGCCCTTGAAATAACTGATAGAGGACTTATGTAATTCTATAACCGCTTTCAAGTCTTATTGAAATAACTGGGATTTGCCTCTTTATGTAATCCTGTAACCACTTTATGGGTCTTGTTAGGATATCCGGGGATTGGTCTGTTGTATAACCCTTTTGTAAGTCTGGCTGGGGTAACTAGGAATTGACTTCATCAAATAACTACTTCATGAGTCTGAGAAAACATTTTATTTGTTAGTGTTACAGTCGGAGAGAATCCACACAAGGCAGAGGAATGATGACCAAGAAGTGGTTTTATGAGGTCTCCAAGGACGAATTCATTTTTATTGTTACAGTCCACAGCCGGAATTAAAAGTACCTCATCTGAAAAATTTAGCCACAAGGAGAGCTTTCACGTCAGTTTTGTAGTTTATAGACACTCATCCATTGAGTGAAGAGTTCGCTTATTTCTGTTCCGTTTAGGAACTGAATGTGGATTCCTGTTCCTCTATTATTTGATGGACCCCTCCTTGGTAGACCCATTCCTTGCACCACAAGCTTTCATCTCAGCTGCTGTCTTCAAACCCTTGTTCTAGACCTTTGGGAATTCAGTGCGTATATCAAATTTCCATAGGTCAGTCTCTTCCAACTGGGATATAGGGAGGAGTTCCTTGGTTTTAGGACTGCTGAAATGTCTGCATGGTCTATGTATAGCCACTTTTGTTGATGATGAAAATCTGACCTTCAAAGCATGTTCTTGGCTGTTTAGTATATATTGAGGTGAAGAAGAGAGTAGACAATTTTCTCGAAGTCTCATAATTTCTGCTCTCTGGTGTTTATCCCTTTGTGATCTGTTTCATGGTCTGTGCAGTGTTGTTTTTATACCTTCTGTGATGAATCTCATCCCAGTTTTGACCTCTGTCCAAGTCCTTCATGATCGTCTTTACTGGCGCTGACCATGTACAGCTTTATCCTTCAGTTTCTTTAACATCCTTTAGCTTTCCTATCTGTTGTCATGACCAATCAAGAAAGCCTCAAACAGTGGGAGTTATTAGTAAGCTTGCAAAGTCAGACTATCTTTGTGAAAAAAACTTGAACTAATGACATAGATATTACCTCTCGCTTTGAGTTGTACTGCCTCAACTCCCGATACTGCTCTATGAGAGGTCCACGGTGAGTCTCCCATTGTTTGGCTAAATTGACCAGTCGCTGCGCACTGTTGTCAACTACCAACTGAAATGGCATAACAAATTTTCAGAAACAAAACTTAAAACTACAGCTTCCATTCTATGATATAAATACTTTATAAAGTTTTTAAAAAAATGGTAAAGATAAAAGATTTATAAATCCCATGTTAACTCACATCAGCATTAATTAAACAAAAAAATACTTTTTCAATCACACTTGCCTGTGTCAGTCTCATTCAGTGCATCTGAAGGAGTTACAAAGCAATTTCTAACTAAGTCCAATTCATTGGTCACATGATAATCAGCTAATTTTATTGCTCATAAAAATATTAGAAGAAATTGTTTAAATTGAAAAAAAAAGACTACACATAGATATACATAACAATGAATTAAAAAAAAAAAATAATAAAACAGCTTAACAGTTATTTTTAATTTATTTTTATGCAAATGAAAATCGATTTCCAGGTCATAAATACTAGCTTATTGACAGTAGAAAAGCCTGCACACATGTGCATTGCTCCAGACAACCAATTTAGTTAGGTCCTGTGTTGCAAACATAAAACAGGAAGTCAAGGTTGACCTTACTGGCTTTCTAGGACATGCTCTGAACACCAAATGAAATTCAACTGTTTCTTAATTACCGTGAAAGGAAATCACATGATGTTTATCTTCACACTTTGTACATTTCCAGTTTTAGCTGTTTATCTGCATCATCAACACCTGATATGTGGTAAAGCTTATGTAGATACACACTAAATACTAATCTGTTTTTTGGTTTGTTTTCTTTTTCAATCTTAAGCTGTTTCTAATAAGGCAATGATCTTTTTTATTCTGCTTATTACTATCTGGTTTTATAGATTTTTTTTTCATTTATGTCTAGCTTCACAGATAATAAAGTTCTGAAGAACTACAAGTTTGAATTGGTTCGATCACTGCTTTTAAGGTTGCAGATCGTCACCATGACCTTTGAAAAAAGCTAATTGATCTGTCAATAATGAAACAATCAATATTGATTTGTCAGATTCTGTAATGAAAGACGATAAATTTTGCGCTTAGTTTCTAGCCTCAACAAGTGCCGAGAAATTAATTTAAAAAAAAAAAACAATCAAAATAAATCATTGGATCATTACCTGCAGCTTACTAATATTTGCTTCAGCATCAGGCAAAAGATCTAATGTGCGCTTCTTCACACTGTGGGCTGCTTGCTTCTGCTCCCTATCATTCTGCTCTGCACTAATGGCTTCCTCCATCTGTAGCTTGCTGGCTCTAAACTTTCTGACCTCTAGATCAAGCTGTTCAAGATCAGAGGTCAGCTGGGCTAGGTCTGAGCGCAAACCGTCAAGTTCTTCTTGCCGTTTCTGCTCCATTTCCTAGTGAGGAGAGCATTGGGTAGAATCATAAAATGCTAAGAGAATTATCAACATATCAACTGGAACTTTTGTCAACAAGACAGTAAAAATATCTAAAGCCTAATTCTAACTCTTGATGAACTTAAGGGTTAATGGATTTGTATACTTACTTCCTCTGTATCTTTTGTTGGTACTGCAGCTCCCACCTGGGACAAGGTCTTTTCTTCATCCTGAAAATAATAGCAAGATTTAATAAATCTCTTCAAGGTGATTAAATAAGCCTCAACAATTACTTCTTTTTTTTGTATGAGTGGTAGAAAAAAAAACCCATTGAACTGTATCAAACTATGTCTCTTACTTTATTTTTGGAAATGTTAGAATATTAAGAACAGAAAAACAATCCACTTTTAGCAGAGCTGAGTGCTATTACAATAGCACAGAAAGTATGCTGCTCTCCTTGCCTCTCTGCCTCACCTTCCCATACTGAAGCTTTTCTGTGTTTGCGAACCGCGAACCTTTTGTCTTTACTGCTGCTGTTCCTGCCTGACTTTCGATAGAGTTCAGCAGTTGTTGCAGATCTCCAGCAGCACCTAGACCCCCGGATTTCTCACGCCTTTGATTGTCCTGCAACAATCGCTCCCGGATCAACTTCAGCAGCCGATCCTGCTTGCGCTTCTTGAATTCCTAAATAAAATACCAAGGCTATCGTTGAATACCTTCAGTAGTATTAAAATTATAATAACAAAAAAAGGTCAACAAAACTAAAAATTAAAATGATTACCGTACATCCTCACATTAAAGTCATGCAAAACAAAAATAAAAATCAATATATTAAGGTTTGACACACACACACTCTCTTTCTGGACCAAATTTGGCACCAAATGCTCTGGCCTTCGATCCTACATTGCCAGTCAGAAAGACAATCCTCTCTCCTCTGACTTTACTTTTGCCAGTCAAATGCACCTGGTGTCAGTTGTTTGTCACTACCTGCTAGGTCTGTTTGTAGCTTAGACTTCAAAGGGACCCCTTGAAAACAAATTTTGTCTGTCCAACCTGTGCAAGATATGGGTACTGACGACAGCTAAACCTATCTGGGCCCACCTCTCGTTCAATCAGTCAGTACATGGGTGCAAAAAAATGAGGGTTTTAGAGAATGGTTTTCATACAGATAGCTGGGACACCATAAAGTTCAGTGGTTGAGCATTGAAATGACAAGAGAGAGCTTCAGGTTAAAACGCTTGGCAGGTTATGTGGTTGGAATCAGCAGGTCTACTCTTAGATTTACAGAAGGTACCTGTCTCACTATTATGATTATTTAGGAACAAGCACAAACTTCATTCTCTTTGATCTTGACTTTAGTCAGGATTGATCTCTAGATCTTACCATAAAGTAGGGGCTAGAAGAGAAATGGCATAGGCAAGTCCATAGAAAAGAGAAAAGGGAGTGGGGAGGAGCAGAGGAACAAAAGATATGAGCAAGGATAAGAAAGAGTGGAAGTGTAGAAGGTATAGAGATAGGCAAGGAGAAGAGGGAGTAAAGCAGCAAGAAAACCATTGGGAGGAGATGGGGGAGAGGAGGGAGAGGGAAAAGCAAGGGGGCAAGAACAAGAGGAAGTAGACATAGAATATCTGGTCGTAGATGACACTGGGGCGAGGCGCTTTAAGGATAAGTGAGGGCGAATAAAGCTCTGTTTGTTAAGAATGACTACAGCAAATAAGGGAGACAACCTATTAAACATTTATTTAATGTTGCCATAGCCCTTGATTTGAGGAATTTGTGCTTTACTGTAATATTATTTTAAAGTCTCATATGAAAATACTACATACCTGCTGAGAGAGCCTGGAAGCCAGGCCAACCTGATTCCACTCATTGTCCCAATCCTGTTGAACAGCTACTTCCAGGGAATTAGTCTCCATCACAGATGGTGCTGTATCTTTGTGTCGTGACGTTTGGTTGGTCACATAGGGCATTCGCTTGCTATAGTATGCTCTCAACTCTGATACATGAAAGGCAATGGTCTTTTCAATAATGCTACTCTAAAGTACGTTCTTAACTCTGATGCATGAGGAGCAATGATCTTTGCAATAATGCTATGCTAAAGTACCCTCTCAACTCTGATACATGAGAAGCAATGGACTTTGCAATAATGCTTCTCTAAAGTAGGTTCTTAACTCTGATACATGAGAAGTAATGATCCTCGCAACAATGCTATGCTAAAGTATCCTCTCAATTCTGATACCTGAGAAGCAATTGTTTTTGCAATAATGCTACTCTAAAGTACGTTCTTAACTCAGATACTCTAAAGTCGGTTCTTAACCCTGATACATGAGAAGCAATGATCTTTGCAATAATGCTACTCTAAAGTGCGTTCTTAACTCTAATACATGAAGAGCGATGGTCTTTGCAATAATGCTTCTCTAAAGTGCGTTTTTAACTCTGATACATGAGGAGCAATGGTCTTTGCAATAAAACTATTCTGTAGTCTGTTCTGAACTCTAAAAAAAATTTGTAGCAAAAGTTTTTGCAATAATGCTATGCTGGTTACCACTACTGATTAAGTCTAAGAGAGAAAGAGAGAGAGAGAGAGAGAGAGAGAGAGAGAGAGAGAGAGAGAGAGAGAGAGAGAGAGAGAGAGAGAGAGAGAGAGAGAGAGAGAGAGAGAGAGAGAGAGAGAGAGAGAGAGAGAGAGAGAGAGAGAGAGAGAGAGAGAGAGAGAGAGAGAGAGAGAGAGAGAGAGAGAGAGAGAGAGAGAGAGAGAGAGAGAGAGAGAGAGAGAGAGAGAGAGAGAGAGAGAGAGAGAGAGAGAGAGAGAGAGAGAGAGAGAGAGAGAGAGAGAGAGAGAGAGAGAGAGAGAGAGAGAGAGAGAGAGAGAGAGAGAGAGAGAGAGAGAGAGAGAGAGAGAGAGAGAGAGAGAGAGAGAGAGAGAGAGAGAGAGAGAGAGAGAGAGAGAGAGAGAGAGAGAGAGAGAGAGAGAGAGAGAGAGAGAGAGAGAGAGAGAGAGAGAGAGAGAGAGAGAGAGAGAGAGAGAGAGAGAGAGAGAGAGAGAGAGAGAGAGAGAGAGAGAGAGAGAGAGAGAGAGAGAGAGAGAGAGAGAGAGAGAGAGAGAGAGAGAGAGAGAGAGAGAGAGAGAGAGAGAGAGAGAGAGAGAGAGAGAGAGAGAGAGAGAGAGAGAGAGAGAGAGAGAGAGAGAGAGAGAGAGAGAGAGAGAGAGAGAGAGAGAGAGAGAGAGAGAGAGAGAGAGAGAGAGAGAGAGAGAGAGAGAGAGAGAGAGAGAGAGAGAGAGAGAGAGAGAGAGAGAGAGAGAGAGAGAGAGAGAGAGAGAGAGAGAGAGAGAGAGAAAGAGAGAGAGAGAGAGAGAGAGAGAGAGAGAGAGAGAGAGAGAGAGAGAGAGAGAGAGAGAGAGAGAGAGAGAGAGAGAGAGAGAGAGAGAGAGAGAGAGAGAGAGAGAGAGGAGTAACAGTTTCCCACTCTTTAAAGCATTTCTAACTAACTGATTGCCCTCTTGTCCTTGGTTGGCTTGGATAAAAAGCATTTATGATTTCCCTCTGCAAAGTCCCAATCTTTATTGGCAGCAATCATCTTCTAATGGGGTGGGGAAGAATTAACTTCTATTACAGAAGTACTTATCAGAAGGTATGGTAGAATTAACCTCTATTACGAAAGCAGTTACCTTGGGGTAGGTGATAATTAACTTCTATTACAGAAGCAGTTACCAGGGAATAGGGGACAGTTACCCTGTATTACAGAAGCAGTTACCAGGGGGTAGGGAAGAATTACTTTTTATAACAGAAGTAGTTCCCAAGACTGGGGGAGAATTATCTTTTATTACAGAAGTAGTTCCTAGGACTAGGAGAGAATTATCATCTATTGCAGAAGTAGTTACCAGGGCTAGGAGAGAATTAACCTTCAATACAGAAGTTACTAGTGTGTAGGGAGAAATATCCTCTATAAAGAAGTAACCAAATTGTAGGGGAGAACAGTCCCCTAATACAGAGGAAGTTACATGGGTGCACGGGACAACTGACCTCTACTTAAAGGAGGTTACCAGGGTGTCAGGGAGAACTATCCCGTAATTCAGAGGAAGTTACCAGGGTGTAGGTGAGAAGTATTTTCTATATAGAAGAAGTTATTAAGTTGTAGGGGAGAACTATCCCCTTTTACTGACACAATATGATCTCTCTTGATCTGCTCCTCAGTCACATTAATTTGCTGGGATGAAAATAGGTGAATGCAAAAAATAATATAAACAAAGACAAATTGAAAAGAAACCAAATGTTGTTTCTAGGAAACTGCCAGTAAGAACCTCAAACAATGTCATTTATAAAACATGTCTAGAGTGTCCACAACATCATATTTACAAACTACACTTGTTTAGGGTATCCTATAAACAGTTCATATTCAAAAGCTCACCTTTAGGTAATTTGATAGATAAGTTTCCAACCGCAACTGGTGTTTTAACATGACAGCTATGGTAATGTTGAAGACAACAAGCACCCTTGGGAAAAAGAAAAAAGACTTTCAGGAAATCAGTCTACTTTACAGAACCAAAAAAAAATTTTTTTCAATAATTTTTAATTTCCTAGCTGTGATGAGGGATATTGTAAGATTATCCCTAGGGATGCTTTTATCTTCAGCCATGCAAGCAGTCAGTGGTGCTGACAAGGCTGCTTTTTTCTTGCAGAATGTAAAAGCTCGATCTTCTAATCTGAACAACAGTCAACTACAAGATATAAAATATTTTTTATTATATGTTGATTCTAGTTATGTGTCTCATCGCACAATTTGTCCAATACTATCAGACTTTTATGGCTGGCTGGTCTAAATTGATATCACAAAACTGGATTTAAACACATTTGGGATTGTTCACAAGTACTTTTCCGTTTATTTTTCTAAGTCCAAGTTTGCTTTAAAAAGAAAAGCTATTTGCTTTTGGATTATTTTTGACTAAAGGGGGTAAACAGATAAGTTGTATAGAAGAAGTTCATTGTGAAAATGCTTTGATATGATCACTGCCAATACAGGGTATGGATACATCCTGTGCTAAACTGGGTAGCTTATCGCATATACGAAGATTGAATGCTTCATGCAGATACTTCTATGATATAAGATACATAACGGTGGTGGAAAGCCATTCGAACAAGGATTAAAAAAATTTATTGTTTATTGCTGACTTGTTTGTCTCTGCATGACAGTTTCATTCTAGTGAATCAATCAAAATAATTGAGAGAAAAGAAAGGGTTTTTCATCACATCAATTCAGCCCATATTGCCTTTATCTGGCAAGTACAAAAACTTGAACCTTTTCTTGGTTTATAACATCTACCGATAGACCCACCACATCAAATATTTCTTCATACCCTAAGGTTGTAAAGCAAAGCAGTTGACAACTCAAGCTTAAGGAGAAAAAAGTGATTAAGCACGCTAAAGAGATGGGTGTGAATCTTAATTTCTTGCTTCATATAATTTCTCATTTTTAAAACTTTTATCACTTTCAAAGTGCAGGTTTAAAACTGCTGTGAAAATTACTTATAAAGATGTATAAATTTGCAAGAAAGGAGAGGTTAAATCTTATACCACTTGTTTAGTTGTAAACATGAAACTTCAGGCTATAATCATAAATGCAAAAGAAAGTTTTAATCATGGATACACCACAACTGTATGCAAATCAGCACAGAATAAGCAATTTGACCCTAGGCTTAAAACAGTCCTCAAACTTTGATGTGTAATAAGAAATGGAGATAGAAATAGGGCCCTTGCACATCTATAATGCTTAAGGACATAGTTTTACACATATCTGGTAATACTTTGCTGAACAGGGCTTTCCTGTTCACTGGTGTGAGATGAAGGGTGATCATGTATCTAAATTCTTCTTCTATTTCAAATTTTCAAATGTAAGTACCTCTCTTTGCCAGCCAGGAAGTTTTGCTCGAGACCTAATTCCTTTCTCTTTTAAGAAAGGTGGGGTCCATGCAGCACTTAAATGAGTTGCAACTTCTGAAGAAATTGCTCTCTGTAGCAACACAGAGGAGCCTGTCAAAGCAGAAAAAAAAATAGAAAAAGATCAGCAAAATCTTTGCAAACATCAAATTCAATCTTTGTCAATATAGTAGGGGCAAAAAATACTAAACTTATGTTTCAAAAGATCTATCTTTTTGTTGACATTTCAAATGGCCACTTCTAAAAAAGAAATGTTTGATCTTGAAGAAAAAATAATTTGAGTCAATGAATTATGATATCAGCGATGTTCATAAATAAATTTTTTTAAAAGTCTGAAGCATGTTGAAAGATTCAGCAAGATTGAAAATCAATTGACATTTCAAATATTTTAATTTTAATTTTTAAAGTACTACTTTTGTGCACTTCATTAGTAATGTTTGGTTGATGGAAGCCACAAAAATCTACAATAATCCAAACACATTAACTCTATTTACACTGCTCTACTATTTGAATCCTTTGAGACAACCCCCATTAATGATACACTAATCTAAAGATAACAATTTGTAAAATGTACGAAAACAAAGTGCCCATAGATTGAATTAAGGGAGAATTAGTGCACCTGCTAACTAATCAAAAGCCTATGAAATTTTACATAAAAATAGAGGCCCATGATTGGAAATCTATTTCTGCCAATAATTTAAACAAACGCTACATTTTGTTTCTATCTCTAAATAATAAATATATGGAACAATAATTGTGCCCTTGCGCCAATCTGTGGTCCGTTAAAAGTAGCTAGGCTCTTAAAAATTTGCGTGAAAACGATAGCTTGTCGGTAAAATTGAAATGAAATTGACACGGACACCTACTAAGAAGCTTTCACAATCATTATAGCAAAAAATATGGCTCAGTCCATGAATTACCTTCTGATACACAGGAATCAAGTGATGATGACTACAGATCTAATCTAGACTTATTAGGAAAAGATATAGAGTCTAGATTTATATCTAGAGATCTGCCAAGAAATTAGAATTTGGATCTAGCCAAGATAAGTCAGATCGAAAGATCTACATACATTTGATATATTGACACCACATATATGATCTATGATTTAGAATACATCTAGATCTTGACTCGAGATTTTCGCCACTTGAATATGCAGGTAAAATTTTTGTTTTTAATAAAATCAAAACAAATGGTACTTGTCTGTTATTCCCCTTAGACCACTCTAAAATATTTCTCGATAAATCAATAAAAAAAAAATCAGATACCAAAATTTCAGAAACTACAGGTCATGATCATCAGATTGAAAAGTATTGATATTGATCTGGACCTAGACTTGATTCTAGATTTAGGTGTCCATTCATGTGTAAAAGGCTTTCTTAACAATTAAATTAGTTTTGTATCGAAAATAGACCTAGATTAAATAGATTTATACAGCAGTAACTTAGTTATATAAAGAGGACCCTAAAGATCTGTTGCTAAAACATAGTTAGTTTCAGCAAGATTAGATGATTTGGCAAAATTGTAACAAAGATTTAAATTTGTTTTTGTTTAGACTCTTTTTTCTTATTTTCTCTTGACAAGTGCATTGGGATGGTATTTTCATAAACTTTGTAAAAGCTTTCTTGCCACTGCTGCCCTAGCTAATCCTATCATCAGGTTAAGCACAGGGAACATAATCAGCTTCCTTAACCTTCTGAAAAACAAACTTAAACCTGAGACTTTTTTCTTACCTTGCACTTAAATATTAACAAATTGATTTCTAAAGCTTTTTAGTTCGTCCCTCACAAGGCTGCACTTTAACCCTTTGAACCTGTATGCCACGTCTACAGGGCACATGCTTATTTCTACACAAATCGTATGCCCAATGCACCTGGATTGGGTAGCCTTGTTGAATTCACTCCAGTCGAATAAAAGAATAGTGTATACTGTCCTGAACTATCAAGAGGATTTTGCTTGGCATACATTCACTTTCTTTTGATTGTTTACAAAAATGTGCTTAGCAACTTAGCAAAATAAAGAGAGCACAAACTGGGGCTAAACTTTCAGGCTTGATGCTGTCTGGACCTAGATTTGCAGCTGACAATGTGCATGATATGCTTCATAATTCTGACATGAATGAACTAGATTTAGATAATTATAATTCTGTGCTTGACTATAAGTCAATTTCAGATGACTGAAGTGATGGAGAAAGTAAAACAAGACCTAGATCTAGAGAAAGTGGGCGTAGCATTTTCAGCCTGATAACAGGCCAACCGGAAAATTCTTTTGGGGTTTAGAAGCCTGATTTCTGGCCAAAATAAAAAAAAAAAAAAAAAAAGAAGAAGCATTCCTGGGTCATAATCACAAACAAACTATAGTTTTCAAGCTCAAGCTAATCGGCTCAAATTCTTTTCCATATGCTTGCTGGTTACAGAATTGAATTTTATTTACATAAAAAAACAATAAAACAATTACTCTACAGATAAATAAAATTCACCCATAGGCTCATCTGAGGATTGAGAGCTCTCTTTCGGTAACTTTTCCACTAGAAACATAAAAATGCGCCTGATTTCCGTCTCATTGGAGTACAAGAAAGTCTGGTAACCCAAGTCTCCACCTTTGTAGCCAAGATCCTAGATATGAATTGAAAAAAGAACAACCCTTTTCTCAGAGGGAACATGCTTAGAGATATCAGGGATATGACTGATTTGTTTAGGTATAAGTGTTAAGAAAGTTATCAAATCAGTTTTTGGAGGAGAATTTTTGAAAAATGTCAACATTGTTCTCAAAATCGGATGTTCATAGGTTTCTATGCAATTGACAATTCAACATGCCTTGTTATAAATTTTTTTTGCAAGAAAAAGAAAGCATTATAAACTGAAACATGAACTCAATGCAAATAAAAAAATTTGCATTACATATCCATGTACTGTTACATGTTCAATGCTGAGGAGAAAAATTGAATACAGTTTCACATAATAAATGTTTTTTACACTGTACATGCACATACAAGCAAAATACAGAATAAAATAAATTCTCATTGGCAGCAAAAACAAGAGACTTTTCATTACTTGCACTTGATTAGCCAGACTGGCTCCCAGTCTGAACCTTGCAGACATCCCTGGGGGAAGAGTGCTGGGCAGGTCGATGTCACCAACAATCATTTTGAGACATCGAACAACTGTGGCCACAATGAGCTCTGTACCAAACTGCCGTAGGCTCTGGATATCATCTTCCAAATCACTTAAAAAAAAGAAAGGCCAATACAAAAGACAATGGAAAGAAAAACTATTCTGTTGCTGAGTTTATCAAACTCATTAATAATAATAATATGGCATAACGGCATCTATACCTATCATCAAAGTCATATAATTTCACAAAATCAAAAGAGAGAAGAAACTGATGACAAGCAATCCTGCCCAATTGCCCACATCTGAGGGAAAACAAATCATAATATTTACAAAATTACTTCGCACTCAGAGAAAGTCCTGATCTTTTTCCTAAATGTTTTGGGAAAATTAATGCTTTATAGTAAAATTATACCAATTAACCTCACCTGACATTAGTTATCAAAATAGCTTTAGAAGTTCTGACAAGTCATAATTATAATTTAAAGGAGAGCAGCAAGCAAAAAGAAAAGCTTAGTGGCCAAGAACCTTGCAAAACAAGCCATGCAATAAAAATATCCTAAGTTAGCTGAGCCCAACTGAACAGGTGATTTAGTTATTAATGTGCTCACCACTAGACGATACCTTGGGTATGCCTGGCGAGAAACTAAAGGGTTGATTTCCAAACGTTTTTTTAAAAACCTGTGATCCTTTCTTTATTTGTAAAAATTTATATCTTGTTATGTGAGAATTTGATCTCTAGCAGGCCTGTATTTAAAATATCAGGTTGTGTTGCATGTTTTATGCCCGAGACATAATCACCATGGGGTGCTTTACTCTCATCAACCCAGATCTAGACCTTGCAAATACTACTTGAAGTCTACATGTCTTTTAGTTTTACCTAGATTCCAATCAATGAGATCTAGGCTTATCTAGCAGACTTCATGAAAATGGGCTGATGAGGAGGTTCAACTGTTCGCATCAATTAAATATTTGAGCAAAGAATTTATATTTTCTTATGATATATATGTTCTACATGTTTTAGCTCATCTGTTAAACCAAAAGATTTCCATTCAATGATTTATCATCACTTTTCAACGAATGCAATCCTTTTAATGTGGTGCGTCTCAAAAATTGACATATACATCTTCCTTTTATAAATCATTCAGGACCTTGACAGGTTTAACTTGAAGTGACATTTGGCACTATGGAACTTAAAAGTCTCATATTAAATAATAAAGTTGGAATGCACTGAGTTAAGTATTAAAAATGACAAATTTTAAGAATACAGTGGAAACCTCATAATCTGAATTGGTTGGGAATGCATGAAAACTTTGAATTAAAAGGATTCAAATTACAAAAATAGGAGCATTTATAACTGAATGATAATAGGGACGAAAAATATAAACGGTTACTTCCCTTGTTTGAAAAATCACTCAAATGTGAGTTCTCCACTGTTTTCTTGCTATTGGCTCCGTCTCCCCTCCACCTCTGGTTTTCGAAAGTCTTTTTTTTTTTTGGCCCTTAAAAGGACCGTTGTTTTCAGCTTGGTTTTGAGGGTGAGGGTAGTGTGCTTTCATTTCAAGGCATTTACAATTTTACTTGAGAAGATGCCATTTTTGAAGAGAATTAGAATAAGATCTAGATGCTAGGATATACGAAGACAGGTAAAAGTGACTGTCTCTACAAGTGTCAAAGCCATAAGTGAGCTAGTGTACACAGGATAAGTGTGGCAGAAACAAACTGATCAGTGTCGATCTTGGTACCATGTGTTCGCTTAGACCACCCGCAGCATCTCGTGGCAGGCTGAGCCAGTCATGACAAAAACATAACCCAGTCTGTGGCCCTGCACTTGGGAGACTCCCTCACCTTTTCCCCATCTTTCCGTGCACACCCCCACCGTTGCTCAATCAATGCGCTGCCAGTGAAACACTTGCTAGATCTACGACTCATTGACTGAGTGTGCACGAGCACCCATTCACTTTCACCGCTCCCATGTTACAATCAGTATCAATGTTACTATTGACACTCCCTTTCTCTGTGCATCATATCCCTCCTCGCTTTGTTAGCGCACTGATCAGCCTTTCTCAGGCAGTGATTAGGGTATTTTTTTACTATTACACCCAACTCTCACTGGCATTTGAAGTGATGTTTTTCTGTTAGATTTCAATGTGCTGAGTACGAATTTGAAGGTTTTATTCGCCGCAAATAAATAGTTTTTGAAATATATGACTTTTTGTTTTGGGTTATTTCTTCTTTCTTAACCTATTTAAGCGTATTGATTTACTCGAGGTAGGTGCCTTTTTGCATGTTAATTACTTTGTGTTTTGTGCATGCGTATTACTTTCTTTTTAGTTACTCTTTGCGCATGCACAACGTCTTACGATTACCCATGCGCATGCGCAATTAAAGGCGCGTCTTTTGTCTCATTTCATTGTCATTACTCATTAGGCTCAACAGCTGATGTGTTTTGATCGTGATCGTGATTTTCTTCATGGCTGCTTGTGATAAGTGTTCTTTTGATTATTTTCAAGTTATTGCTGAATTTTATAATAACGACGCTAAGTCATTAGCATTTTTTCAATCTCATAGTGTTTTACCAGCAGAAATAATTTGCCCACATTGTTTTTCTAACTGTAATTACCGCGAGGATCAGAGTGTTTGGCGCTGTAGGAAGTCTAGTGTTGTTCCTAAATCTAAGAAGCGACGGTTTTGTGGTTTTTCTGTTTCCGATTATAAAGAAACATTTCTTGATAATAGCAATATTGCCCCGTGGAAAGTATTACTATTTATTAATCACTTTCTTAGTCACTTGTGGGACCACAGAACTGTGGTATCGTGTTTAAATATATCAGCTAAGACATCTGTGGACTGGCGATCTTTCTGTAGCGAGGTTTGCTATAACTGGTTCTTAAATCAGGAGCAGATAGGAGGTGAAGGAGTTGAAGTTGAAATTGACGAGACTCAGTTTGTAAGAGAAAATACGAGAGGGGGAGACTTTTGAACGACATTTGGCTGTTTGGTGGCATAGAAAGGGTTACAAAAAAAGATTTGTGGTAGCTCTCACTGGGGAGATAGAAGAGAAGCGTAACAAAGAAACACTTGTGCCTTTAATTCTTAAATATATTAAGCCTGGTACAACTATTTATAGTGACGCGTGGGGTGCCTATAGAGGATTGGGGGAAATAAATAATTACACGCATAAGGTTATTAACCATTCTCATTATTTTGTGGATCCGGAGGATAGCACTATTCATACTCAAAACATTGAGCGCCTCTGGAGGGATAATAAAGAGTGGAGTAGGAGGCCCGGAGTGTGCTCAAAATATCTGCACCAGTATTTGGCCCGATATTTATTTGTTACTGGGACAGAGGAAAAAAATTTACTGCATTCATTTCTGACTCAGGCTGCTCTTCTTTATCCTCCGCAGGGAACGAAAAAACACTGTGGAAGATAGTGATACGGAGGTGTTCGAAGTAGCAGAGACGGAGTAAAGGGACTACTTTCACTTATAATGTGATCACAGTCAAGGTCGACAGGAAAGACAAGAAACAGCACTCTTGTGAGTGTGGGTGTGATAGTAAAAATTTACCGTGATTAGATCTAGTACTTTTGATGTAATGCCTTATAGGGAGGTTTCGACTTCGAATTATTAAGAGAATCGAGTCTGATTCTAACAAAGCCAAAGAGAGAAAAAAAACCTATCCTCTCGCAAAATTCGGTTTAAGAGAAATTCGAATAATCAGACATTGGTTTTTGAGGTTTCCACTGTAATTAATAGCCTAACAAATTGTTGCAATTTAGGCCAACCTAGAAACTGATCTTAACAAGCCTCTAAGATTTACAACACCCATGGTAATCATAATGCATCATATATTTCCTTTTTTTGTTTAGTTTAAAACTGTATAAGACAGCCTCGTTGGAAAAAAATCTAATACATTTTATACTAGCGCCTAACCAATCTAGCTTACCAGCCAATACTCCTCAAGGAGTGGATAATAATTCTGTCCACCTCCTCCATCTTGAAACTCTCGGCAAGTCATGTGACTTTCCGGTGATATATTTCTTCTTCAGACTGAAGAGGGGGGGTTCCATTTACAGTTCTGCTATGGAGCTCGTTTGTGAAATAAAATCAACCGGGGTCAACTGGATAGTACCTGTCCGCCGCGCCCCAGTAGTAGTAGTAGTAGTAGTAGTAGTAGTAGTAGTAGTAGTAGTAGTAGTAGTAGTAGTAGTAGTAGTAGTAGTAGTAGTAGTAGTAGTAGTAGTAGTGAAGCACCGTAAAAAAAAATAGATAGAGTGCAGCTCCAAAATTCACAAAACAAAATACGTAAGCTTTCGGCTTTACGCTTTCGTCAGATACAAAAACAAGAACAAGAAATCACACAATGATATTCACATTTGAAATACAGACTATAAAAAGGAAAAAAAATGTATGCAGTTGTATGAAAGAGGTTATATATAGAAAGATATACCAAAAAATGAATAATGTAAATGTACTCACAGAAAAAATATAATAAATACGTCAAAAAAAAAAAGTCACGAGAAAAAAATTAAATAGGATATTTTTTTTTAAATACGGTGTTAAAAATAAACTAAATAAGTATTTACAAGATTATTAAGAAATAAATAAGTGAAAATACAATTAGATAAGTATTCTAAATAGATCTGAATTAAAAAAAAAAAACAATATGAAAGAAAGTGAAAGTTAAAGAATAGAAGTACAAGAGAGAGAGAGAGAGAGAGAGAGAGAGAGAGAGAGAGAGAGAGAGAGAGAGAGAGAGAGAGAGAGAGAGAGAGAGAGAGGGAGGAGAGGGGGAGGGGAAATTGGGGGGGAATAAAAAAAAATCAAGGCCAATAGCTCAAAGGAAATCTCTAGACCAAATTTCCTAATGAAAAAAAAATTGACATTAATTAAACCATTTGATAACAATAGCTGGGAAATATGTATTCCGGAAAATATTTATATACATATATGTGTAAGCGGATAGAAAGTTAGGTGATGTCTGTTGAGTAATTTTATGTTATTGAGTTCTATGATTTGATTGAGTTTGTTTAATGAGAGGGTCTTAACAATAGTTATATTTTGGGGCGTATTTTATTTTACTTTGCATTTGAGGTTGGTGCATGTATGTGTTGGGCCTACATGACAGCTTGTGTGTGGAGCTAAGCACACCCCTTGCCTGTTGCATTAATTTTGCTATAATTTTATTGGTCATTTGTTTATTGGCGCGAAAGTGGTTCTCCGCCCTTCTGGAGATTTCTTTCTTTCTATTCTATGTAATTCTTAGTATGTTGTAAAGGTTACATTACCATCGGTATTCATGTTTCTTTTGTTCCTGTCCAGCTGGCCAGAGAAGCTTGACTTCGGTCGGCTGCAGATGCAACTAACTTTCTTTGATTAGAAAATCTTGGGAGATTTGGGGGAGCTAGATGCTAATTGTGTTTGTTTGATCATAAGATGTTAGAAGTAACGGACTGTTTCTATGATCTCGGTCGGGTTCAGATAGTCTGGGGAAACGGGTGTCCAGCTGGCAGGGGGAGAATTTCTCACGTCGGTCGGCGTTGACCTTTGTGGAGGAAAGTTTGAAAGTAGATTGGGGAAACCGGGGAAGTATTTGAATGGGGACTATACCGACTAAGTTTGCACTATATATATATTGGTTTTAGTTTAATTCCTAGTTTGGTTTTTAGTAATTTTGTTTTATATTAGTTTACGTTCAGTGGTGTAATCTTGGGTTAAATTCTGCTTATATATGTGTACTTCGGTTTTAGTTTACACGCTTTTAATTATTGGGTCGGTCTATTGATATTTTTCAAGATTTATTTGGAGTTTGTAGTTCTTTACATTTACTTATTTTTTTTCGTTGCTCTCTTACGATTATTACAATGTGATAAACCTCAAGTATAGATAATTTCAAACTTACCTGTGTGCCTTATTTTGGTTTTGTTATCACAGCAATTCAATTAGCTAATTTGTTTTGTGTGATTTGTGCAGTTAGTAGTTTTCCACACTATCTTGAGAGACACATTAAGTCCACGAGCCCACATTAAAGAACTTGTCTGATTGCTACAGACGTAGAGCTTGGAAACAAGGGTTAGCTTTGTACGCGGGGCAACCGCAAGATGCCTTGCCCAGCCCTCCACGTCCTGTATATTCACAGAGTTAGGTAGGGACAAGTGCCATGCATTACCAAAAATTGTTACTTATTGTGGTTCTATTTTTGGCCGGCTGATAAAAATGCATTTAATGAGGCCATATGAAAATTTTTGTTAATAATTTTCGGATTCCCTGTCCCCTAATCCAAATGGAAAATATTTCTGTCCAAGCTCTAATTTTCTTTGTTGCAACCTCAAATTTTAACGATACAGATTTCGACGAATCTTTATCAAATTAGAAATGCACATATAATTTATGTATGTTGTTGTTCTATTCATATCAAGTTTTTAGCTTAAATTTTCCCCCTTTTTTTAAAATCCCTTTGAATTCTAATAAAAAATATAATCGAATTAGACCTAGATTTCAATCTAATTGAATATGGCCTTGATCTAGCTAATTTTAAATCAACCATGTTCATATGTGCACGCAAAAGTGCTGTCTTTACCACAAATTAAGGAACGTTTCTCATCCTGTGGTCTTTGTTGTTCTTACATCAACTGAGAAGGAACCAACATAACCTCCAGTAAACTATTTGTGGCTCCTTGGGTTTCATTCAGATCTACTTTCGTTTCCGTTGTCCTTTTTTTTAAGATCACTCGCGGTTTCATCTTCTTTTTAGTATTAGGGTTGACTCACTTGACTGTAATCTGAAGATCTATAATCTAGATCTAAATTAGATATCAGCGTCCCGAAACATGGAAACAGAAGGTGTGGCTAGATCAAAAGTTTTATTACAAAGTATCCATCTTCCCAAGGCTTGCCGTATCACAATCACGATTTCCAACGATGTGAACTCCACATTCACAGGAGTTCTTCATTCTATTGATCAAACAATTGGAAAAATCACCCTAAAAAACGGTTTGTGATTGTCAGACTTACTCCAAACTTAGATGTAGATTCTTAGGTTATTATTACAGTTATCTGGCCAACTCACTTTATGCTTTAAAATTGTATTTTTCTTAATTTGATGTGCTGAACACGAATATGAAGGGTTTATTTTTACTTCATTCGTCGCCAATTTAAATGTTTTTCAAGATATAAACGTTTTTGTGTTGCTCTAAAATCTCATTAAACTACAAATTTCAAAATATTAGAGAAATATTCATTTGTTAAGCCTAACGTGAGGACCGATAACTGCAAATTTACCGATTTTCAAAGTCTTTTATTTCGCATCATGTTTAATTTTAAGCTCAAAGATCTATCTAGATCTAGATCTACAGTCTAGATAATATCAACTACTATGTAGCCTAGTAGATTTTTGGATTTTTGTTTGGTGGTTGATTCTATTCACAGATTCTTTACAGATACAGACTTGGAGCTCATGAATCTTTAAAAAAAAAAGAGACATGTTTCATAAATTATGAATTTTTATAAATAAATAATTTGGTTTAGTTATTTTCATGCATCATTGCATGGGCTTTATTGTCCAAGGTGCCAACTTTCAATCCAAATTATCAGTGTCAGAAACACTTCACAGTGATTCTCGGAGAAAACTACAGGCGGAAAATAGACTATGGCACAAATCATCAACTTGAGAAGGCTATTTTTGTTTATTTTATTTTTATATTTTTAGTTCAAGCTGATTATGTAACAAAGAAAAGTGAGTTTAATGAATTTAAATCTCAAGTCCAGCTGATGTTATGATTTTTTATTATAAATAATATAATTCAATTTTATTTGTTTGGAAATGGAATTAGGTTCAATTTTAAACACAAACTGAGGCACATATGATAGGAAAGAGAAATATAGAAAATTTATTGACCCACCTCCTGCACACCCAATGAATAAAGTTTTGCTGTGACAATAACCAGGGCTCTGTGATTCCATTAAATTTAAGTGTTGAGGCTGTAAGCTGGGTGCTTCGTTGCCATTCACTAGCGAGACTATCTATAGATTTGAAATGACACTAATTTCTAATCTCCCCTTGGATGTACTCGGCAGACTTCATATCTTATATAAGAATATCAACCAATAAAAAGGTGACAGTTTCTCCCTCTTTGAGCTATTGGGAGGAGATCCAGAGCCCCTGAGGTGTGAAGAACAAATGTGAGGTGGCTTGGGGTTTTCAGGCTCATGTCAGAAATTGTAACTGTTTTGAGCTATTGGGCTTCTGACATAAAAAAAAAATCAATTTTTCAAGTTTTCCCACATTTAAGCTTCTTATGAGCTATCAACCATTTTTCTATCTTGTCAAAAATAGTGTCAAAGCCCCAAAGAAACTTTAGATGCTTTATGGTGTTTCTGTGCAAATAGCTGCAACCCTGCATGAAAAATTTCCCTAACTTTAAACACATTTTTCTCAGTTTCTCATTCCCCAGCCTTGTGTTAAGTTTTGGGTCATATCTCAGCCAAATAATAAAGTATTCTAAAAATTTCAACTGTTTTATGCATGGAACGGGTTGGGCTTTAAAAAAATATGGAAATCAAAATTTATTCGAAGTAGTCATTGAGCATGAAAAATGCAGGCCACCTCACAAATTGCAATTTAGGCACGTCTGTTGGTACCATGTTATGAGATGTGTACTTGAAATACTAAACACTTTTGAGACATATTAAATCCCTTAATCTTCAGATCTCACATAGATATTAGAACCTTGTGATTCTAGCTCTTGAATATAAAAACCCACTGCTCTAAGCTGGCCTAAGCTTTGCCCACTTAATCTATCATTTATACACCTGTATTGTCAACTCTTATACTATTTATAGCCCTTAACTTTTTTTTCTAAGGTACTTCTCACATTCTTCTGTAAAATCTATATATTTTGGATATACATTTTTAAAATCTGAACTTTTAGTTTAATGTAGACTAGACGTAGATGGCATTATATACTGCAACAAGGATTTGATCTGCAGATCTTAATTGATATACAATTAATTTCATCAAGTTGTTTTGTTTTGCTCCGCCAACATTTGATCATAATTATCTGATCACTTTATACCAAGGTGCGTCAGACCTTCAAATGGTACCTTATCCTTCTGAGAATATTTGAAATAAATGATGCAGGTTTAAGCATCAAGGCAGTGCATAAAGTGTGTTTTAGCTTTGAGGGGATATTTTACCCCAATCTCTACATGAAGAATGTCTCTTAATTTATGCTACACAAGATTTTATCTAGAATCTCTAACAAGATACTTTCTCATTTGGTATGGCTAAATATTTTTCATATTGCTCTTAGGGTAAGAAAAATGAAGAAGTTATTTCTCAGCAAATCTGAATAATTTTACTCTCAATCAAATTATTTCAAGGGGAGGGTACTTGTCACTTTTACTCTCAATTTTTACCCTTACTTTAATAAGCCCAGAGTTGGCTACCTATTATTGCATGAGATGTATATTGTATTTGGTTGAGGGTGATATCTTTGTAGTTTAACTTTATGGAGAAGAATTGAGATGCATGAACAGGTACACTAAAGAGCAGAGCACCTTATTAAGTGATAACTTTATGAAAAGAAGATTGTAACAGATTTAGTAATCTCCAATTGCCTAGGGGCATGAAATATACTGAGCCAATTACATGGCTCATCAGTAGGAAATAACAAGTCCATTTGTAGGAATCTCAAACTGTTTAATCAGAACAATAAAATTCAATTCTGTTTACTCAACTCAAGATTGACGTTCATAAAACAGGTTGACTCATAAACAACAGTTTGACTAAATGGCGACTGACTGACTAGAGGTTGACTGACAATCACACAATTTTGACTCTTATTTATATCAAATCTCATTGGTTCATCTAGAAAAGGAATTCCATATTTCATACGAGAATGTTCTTGATACAAAGCCATCTGTAATGCGATATAAAAATAGTAACCAATCAGAGCAATCTCTCTGTCTCTCTCTCCCCTCTTTTTTGTGGGTTTTAAGATAAATTTTCAAAAACTGACTTTCTTAAATGTGTGCAAAAACACTAAAAACAAAATTGAAACTAATATCAATCTTTCAGATTTATAAATTGATCATTTACTGCAATATCGACTACACAAAACAGAAATGAATATTGTCCTATTTAAATGATCTGGCAAATCCCATTCATTGACATTATTTTGATTGCTCTGAAATACTGGATTTAAAACAAACAATATGCAGTGCCATGAAATTCTAAACTTGTACAGGTTGTATCTCTCATTCATTCAATGTAAAATAAAATCTCGCCTGAATGATTTTGAGTTCATGTGCTTTGACTTACCTATCTTGTAATACATACAGAATTTAATTTATTAAATCTGTTTCATTTTTTTGCAGTATCAACTGCTGGATCAAAGTTATATGGACCCCAGATTTATTACTGCAAAGACATACTTGACAGTAAGTCTTTTTAGGTAACAGAGAGCTTTGAAAATTAAGTAAACAGTTGTCATTTGCCTAGAACTAAGTTTAAAATCTAATGCTTCATATTTGCTGTTCCTTTGTTGTGACCCAGGTCACTTTTTGATGGATGACTAAAGGATGTTGAACTGTAAAACAGACATTTTTGAAATATTAAACCAGTAGATTTTGATGGTTGACTAACAGTTGTTGAACTGTAAAACAGACATTTTTTAAATATATTAAACCAGTAGATTTTGATGGATGACTATCAGTTCTTGAACTGTAAAAAAGACATTTTTGAAATATTAAAGCAATAGATCTTGATGGATGACTAACAGGTGTTGAACTGTAAAACAGACATTTTTAAATATTAAACCAGTAGATTTTTGGAGTAAGAATTAAAATTGGTTATTGAAAAAATATGTATTGAAATGTTCCTTTCAGTGCAAGTAGTCAGTGATGTCCAGGAGGCTCCAGATTCATCTCCAGATAGCTCCAAATCAAAACGGTAATTAATCAAGTTGCATTATGACAGGTCTCACCCTTAGATTATATACGACAGAACTGAATGACAAGTCTGGTAGTTGTGGGCCTCAGACTGACATTTCAACGGATGCCAGATGGATAAAATTTTAATCTCCCTTTTTAAGGAAAGTTTGAGGGCTTTTAGTTGAGCAGAATTCTTTATAATAATACTTATCTGTTCACTTTCATCATTTATTTGAAATTTGGTGCAAAAAAATATGAGCTTCCAAAATTGATTAATTAGAAGATAATGTCATCAAGACCCACAGTATTACAGGTAGCAGGCCGCTCGTTCACCATGAAATAATGTTTTTTAGTAGGCTTTGTTCTTTATTTGTAAATTAAGGTTTCGTCATACAGTTTCAGACGACACATTGTATGAAAGTTTGATTTATGCACTTTTTAATGGTGTAAAATTCAGTACTCTTCTGTTTTATGAAAGTGCAGCTTTACTATTGCAAAAGTTACGTTAAGTTTCGTCTTAACTGCATAATTATTTTAATTAATTAATTTTAAGATAGACCCTCACAAAAAAATTAAATTTCAAATATAAATACGGAATTTTCAACTATTTTTCTTCATAACTACCAAGTTTCATGAATTTGATCCTCACGATATTATAATTACAACAGAGTGAAAAGTCAAGTATGTCAGAAATTGCATAACTTTCACTTATGAACACCAGATACTGTTGCTTTAAGTAATTGCAAGTGATTATAAATAGATAGATAGTATAGAAAAATCAACTTCAAACCTAGATCCAGCTGGAGACCGACAAATAAGATGAAAGACGTGAAAACATTAGGACTGATGGTACATTGAACTTTATTAGTTACATTGTAGCTTTGAATATATATATGTAAACCAAACATTTTCCTTTTTTTTTATGTGTTGAACATAATTCCCATGATATTGCAATACTGTTCGAAGCTTATTTGATGGATGTTAAGCCTAGGACCTATGAGACATAACAAAACACCTGTGCCCACAGTGGTAGGGCTCTATAGCAACTGACTATTAACTAATAAATCATTTACTGCTCACTTCCCATGAAGATCAAATGAATAAAATTTACATGATAGGCAATCTATATGTTGGTCTACTTGACTTTAGTTTTTATAACTATACTTTGTGAGGAACATGTTTTTATTGTTTATTTGTTATGACAATGAGTTGACTGATATTATAGGGTAAATTAAACTTGCCAAAATTTACCAAAAACATCTTCTATTTTCATGAAAACTATATGTAAACATACAGCAAATTCCTGTTTTATTTGTCTTGTAAATTTTTTTTTACTGTGTCTTAACAGAGCAAAGCAAATGTATCAGCATAGAAAGACCCAACCTCCCCATCTGTCAAGGCTCAGAAATCTGGATGATGACAGCCTAGTCTTATCCAACATTCTGCGTGACGAATTGGTTGACCAGGGTCAGTTCGCAATTTGATGTCTTAGTGTCTGTGTTTGAGATGAAAACCAATGATGAGTAAAGATACTAGGGCCTTCAAGAGTTTTGTTTTAGATTTGATCTGCTTTAGCTATCGTTGTGCAATGTTCATCATATGTACCTCCTTTATTTCTTTGTTTTGCCTGTAATTTTCCTGTAACTCTGTTAGTTTAACCCGTTCCTTGCTTTGCACGGACATCACCTAGGCCTATAATGTCCTGTAAACTGCCTATGGCCTAAGTGTCTCTTAGACCTGATTTATCATCATTTTTTTAACTAATTTTCAGTAGCCAATAGGAAGCATTTGTGAAAATCTTGACAGGGGACATTTGGAGAGTGTTTTCCTTTTCATTTTCTTGGAATTTTGGAAGATAATATTCATATTTTTAGAGCAATTTGAGATTGAACTGGATCTAGTGATTGCCTCAGCCTTCATATGAATATTAAATGCCTTGTTGATGATAAGTGAGATGATTTGGAGGTAAGATCTAGATTTAGATTTAGATTTCCACCAAGTAATGCACAGGATAACGATGGTATTGGAAGAGATAGACCTAGACTAGAGGTAAGTGGAAGAGAACACCTAGATCTAGAATAGAAGTCCACCAAGAAGACATAATGCACAGGGTAACAATGATTTTGGAAGGATTAGGCCTAAATGCAGGGTGATGAGAAGCCTATCTAAAGAATGGGCGTTACACGGCACAGAGCATTCATAATAGAAAACAGTGAATGGGTTAATAGGTGGTAGCTAGATTTTGTTGTTGATTGAATGGAGGTTTTTGTTTTCTATCTGCTGTTTTCTTAAGTATGCATGGGGTTTACTTTTGAGGAATTTATTTTGAAACAATTGAAGATTTGAAAATTAAAATAGGCAAAAGCTGTTTGAATTGCTTGTGTTCAAAAACTGAAAAATATACATTTGCTGTGAAGTATTTTTACTTTAAATAGAAACAACAAAAGAAAGGACTGACTTAATTATAAGGCATCCTGGAAATCATTCGAAACTGATCCAAGTTTAACAACATTATCAAATTTATGATTTTTTTATGCCAGCTGAATAGTAGAAAGTAACTTTTACCAATCATTGGATGTTCTTAATGAAAAATGTTTGGATCAATAAAAGACCATTTTGTTCAGAGTGTATTATATTAAAAAGGTTTTTGCTACAATAAGATCAAATACTGCTCTAGGTTTAATTTAGACTTAAGATACTGTCCTTATATCAACTATGTTTAATCTAGATCTGGATTTAAATAGAAATCAAGATCTCCAAAATACTCTTAAGATCTAGAATGTACGAGGGCAGGCTGATAATTAAGTTCCGTTTGTTAATAACTAGGTCAATTTTTGTCACATCGACCTAAAATTTCATACATATACTCCCGAACCATTTTTCTAGACTTAACTATAACAACAAGTTTGTGTGACGTCATTCGTGCTCATAATGCAGTGACGCGCAACACATGATGTGGTAGCCATGTTTATGAGACAATGGCGACTTCCAATGACCTTCTCATCAAACAGCGCTCTGTTATCGAGTTTTTGGCAGCTGAGGGATGTTCTGCTGCAAACATTCATGCAAGAATGAAGACAGTTTATGGTGAAATGTGCATTTCAGACTGTGCAGTTCGCAAATGGGTGAGAATTTTTAAAGGGGAAGACCCCAGAGACACAATTCTGCGTGATCGAAAGCGTTCGGGTAGGCCCCTTTCCGCATCGGACACGGCTCATCGAGAGAAAGTTGACTGCATGATTAGAGCTAATCGAAGGGTCAAACAAAAGGAAATTGCAGATGAAGTAGGCATTTCGAAAGAACGAGTGCACCATATCGCCACAACTGTACTGGGTTACCGAAAAGTCTCTGCCCGTTGGGTCCCAAGACAGCTCACTGTAGAGATGAAAGCGCAGAGAAAGGACATGTGTACTCAACTCTTAGAGCGTTACAATGCAGAAGGAGAAGCATTTCTGCAACGCATTGTGACTGGAGACGAATCCTGGGTCCACCACTACGATCCAGAATGTAAAGCCCAATCGATGGAGTATAGGCACAAAACTTCTCCAAGTCCAAGGAAGTTCAAGGTTGTTGCCTCTGCAAGAAAGGTCTTGTTCACCGTTTTCTGGGACATGGAGGGAGTGGTCCACATGGAATTTCTGGAGCAAGGGCAAACTGTGAACTCTGAGCGATATATTTCAACACTCCGAGCTCTCAAACTCCGACTCAGACGTATTCGGCGTGATAAGGACTCAGTCCTGCAACACGACAATGCGCGCCCGCACACCAGTCGCCAAACTCAGGACGCCTTAAGGCAGCTGGAACTTACGACCCTACCTCACCCTGCATACAGCCCCGATCTTGCCCCCTCTGACTATTATTTGTTTCCCCAACTCAAGAAGTACCTGAAGGGCCATCACTATGACAATGATGAGGAAGTTATCGCAGATGTTCGCAGATGGTGCCGTGGACAGCCGTCTGAATTCTTCGCTGACGGCGTGAGCCAACTAGTGAAACGTTGGAGGCGGTGTGTTGATCGCGACGGTGACTACATCGAAAAATAGAGTGCTAAGTATATAGCTGAGATATTAAGCTTTCGTTTGACGTATTGTTTATGTATATGCTGTGAAAAATTAAAAAGTTATGATTAAACGGAACTTAATTATCAGCCTGCCCTCGTAGATACAGGTCAATGGAACAAATTTTAGATTTTATATCAGTCAACTTTTTTTTTCTATTCTGCAGTTCTTGTCATTACTTTCTCTCCATTATATTTTTGTCATTCATACCTCTAGGAATTGGCAGTGATGAGGATAATTTTGAAGACTTCTATGAGAATGAAAATTATACTCTCATATGCAGAGTCTGTGAAAAGTTTTATGATGCTGTGAGTAAAATTTTAAAGTTCTAATAATTTTTCTTGTTTCAAAATGCAAATTAACGTTAAGCCTTTATGTAATTGAAAAAATGTTTTTGATTAAGGTTCTGAAAGCTGTGATAGCAGTATTCGTAATAAGGAATGTGTGCCAGGAACATGATAGCTTTTATTGAATTATATTAGAAAATTCGCAGTAATCATCCTCTGATCAAATATATAAAATATAATTTTTTACTGTTTGAAATAAAGTAGGAAGTGGATTTTAAACACAAATTTCTGTTTTCATGTAATTTTATGTTTTAGTTTGTTAAATTATTCGATGAGTGAAGCAAACATCTAGGTAAACTGTACTATTAGTTTGTTCTTGTTTTATAATGAGGATAATGCAGCAAACTTTTAGGTCACTTGTATTATATTGTTTGTGCTTAATTATTGGATCTCCGAAGCAATCACCTAGTCCAGCTGTTTTACTATGTCCTCTTGGTTTTAGTAAATGCTGTTTACCCTTTCTCATTTAAATGCAATTCTTTTGTGTTTTACCTAATCTCATTTAGATGTATAAATGCAGTTCTTTTGTGTTTTACCTTTTCTTATCTAGATGCAGTTGTGTTGTGTTGTATTCTTTCATTAAGATGCAGTTCTTTTTTTTTACTTTTATTATTAAGATGTCATTATATGTTGTATTTTTATCCTTTTCCTCTGCTGCCAACAGATTGAATACATCATGAACCAACATGCAGTAGGTGTAGCAGTTAATGGTCAAAAGCTGGGCCGTGACGGTGTTATGTCTCTCCTGCAGGTCTGTATCAAGAAGATATACATGCTCTTAAGAGATTTTTAGTTTGTTGTTTGATATTCCTTGTTCTCAATAATGCAGACCTGCCACTCATTCCAATTTAGGCGGAATTATCCCGATTTTTACTAATAATTTGTGAAAATTCCGATTTTCCGCTTTTGATCTTTGAATTCCAATTTTTTAACTCACTCAACCCCAGGATATTTGCGTTTAAGGCCAGCATTTCAGGGCAATTTTTATATAATTACCACTGCATTCCTAATTAATCAATTTTGCATGAAATTTGCCATGCAAATTTAAAAAAAATAAACATTTAAAACAAAACAAATTTGAATACTATATATTAATTTTTTTTAAAAATAATTTTCTGAATGTAGACCACTGACCCCAAAAAATTAATCCATTATGTAATTTGACACATGTGAAAGTTTAATAGATCTAGATCTAGCGTGGCTGTGCCTCATAGAAGTGACCTCAGGAAAAAAACTCGTTAAAAAAGTGTCCGCTCTCTTACAGTCCTGTCTACATAGATTCTAAACTAAGATGTTGTGCTTACGTAGAGGGTATTTACTTAAGTGTTAGACACAATATTGGGCGAGAGAAAAATTTTTAAAGGCCATCCCGTGTGCTGCACGTGATCGGCTCCCCGAGAAAATCGACAATTCCATGTAAGGCACAGGATGATCATATGGTGAGTTAAAGGAATTTTTGAGCTCCAACTTTGGCCTGAAAAGCTAATTCAGGATGAGTACGATATTTTTTCCTCATAATGGATCAACCTGTGTCAAAGTATAGAACCGGACGATGTATTATATCGATATTGTTTCTTTTTCTGTATTATTTTGATTTCCAATAACAGTATAGAGATTTCTATTGTAGTTTAAACTGTCTAAGATTTAAGTGCTATTGATCGAGTTGTTTACTGATCGTTCATTCATCCAAATGCAGTGTTCTTTCCATCATCTCATCTAAACCTCGCCGTTATTTCCAACAAAGGATTATTGTTATTTCTTCATCTGATATTAAGGACCAGACAATTTTTTTGCACTAAGATATATTATATTCTAATCAAATTAATTTTCAAGATGGATTTGGAAATCCTAAAATAGAGCTGGTGCAAATTTAGATCTAGATGTAAATCTATAGGTCTAATCAAAAACAAGGCATGCCATGAGGGTTGAGACGATAATTATAGATCTAGATCTAGTAGTTGATTTTCATTCAAAGCAAATAATTATAAGTCTAGATATAAGTGTTAGGTTGTTGTTTTACTTTTTACGCGGCCAGGTGGAGACAATGGAAGTTGAACCTAATCAATATTGATCATATTCAGCTCAAATGTTTTAGCAAAAAGATAAAGATAAGTAGAAGAAGGCTAAATGTGTAATGAGTAAACCTATAAACTTTCTAATGCTTTAGTTGAACCTGTGCAATGCAGGAAGCAGGGACTTTTTTTTGAGGGATTGGGGGGGGGTCTACAAAAGATCATTCAACCTCGTAGTCTGAGCATAGACAAAAAATTTTCAGAATCATGTCTCTGTTTGCATTCCCGTCTCCTCTGCTTATATTGACTAATTTTAAAAGTTCAGTTAAAAATCATTTTGTCCATTCTTGAATCTGATTGTTTGTAGACTTCCAAAATCTTCATTAATATATTGAGAAATTGCGATAAGACCTAATTTACCTTCGAGATAAACAGTCTAGTTTAAGTATACCTCTTTTTTCTCTCAGATTCCTCTTTTTTTTACGCTGATTCCTTTTCTGAAAAATTTTGGCTGGCAGGTCTGATATTGTGATCTCAGGCACAAATTAAACTAATTTGTTCTAAGTAATCAATAGAAGTGTGGACAAGATTCTAGGCAAATCATTATGAGCCTTTACCTTCTTCAACTCACAGAGGAAAAGGAACTGTTAAAAATTTAGTTAGCCTTACAATTACTGCAACTAGGATTCTTGCACAAAATAGTATTGTGAAATCTTTTTATTTATATGATAGTTTTTGATGCATGTATAATATATTTCTAGTTCATATATTTTCTCACCTTATATCTCAATGTTGTTTCAGAAAAATCATCAGATCCAATTTTATCAGTGAAGTTTTTTTTCTTATACTTTATTCTGATTGGGTGTTGTTCTGCAATGATTTTCTTAAATATGAATGGGGTTTTGAAAATCCACTAATTAATTAGTTTATTTAATTTTTGTTTCTAGATTGCTACTGACTCCGAGTTGATCATTTTTGACATCCTAAGATTAGGAGATGAGGCGTTTAAAGCTGGCTTACAAGCTGTGTTTGAGACGGCCGATGTCATGAAGGTATAAATAGATAGCTCTTAGAAAACTATTTCATTGTGGTGCATCATCATACACTGTTTAAACCATTATTGTTATTTTATTGTTTTGTTTTTATCAATTTGCTGCCTATTTACTGTTTTTTAAGACTTGCATCATTCTGATTTGATTAAACTGAAAGTGAAACTGCTTGATTTTCATCTGCGACTGATTTTCGCAGGTAATCCATGATTGTAGATGGTTGGCTGATCTCCTTCGGTGTCAACACAATATCTCAATGGCTAACATATTTGACACACAGGTAAATTCTTTAATTGGGGCAAAGGGCTCAGCAATCCTGCACCGTCATTTGCTGCAATCACACAATATTATGGAAAGAGGTGCAGAAAATGTATTTAAAAGCTCAAGTCACTAAAAAATTCCAGTAATGTCTAGTTAATTTCTCGAAACATTTTTTGTCTTGTCTTGTGATGGTTTGATTGGAAAGGGGATTAGGCCTTTTTGAAAGACTCAATGTAGAAAATCTTTTAAAGCACAATGATTAAAAAAAAATAAGACGAAGAATCTGAAGAAAGGCAAAAAATAATAATCAAGACTTGTGGCCGGTCACAAACAGCTGAGTCAAGGAGTGTTCTCAAATATCTTCATTGTATGTCCCTGTTCCAACACTATCTTCATTATATACAATTGCGGTTTCAACATTTTCTTTATTGTGCACCTTTGTGGTTTCAACATTCATCGTTTATCGCTGTGGTCATCTTCATTACATGTATATCACTGTGGTCACCTTCATTGTATATCACTATTGTCATCTTCATCATTGTGGTCACCTTCTTTGTATACCACTGTAGTCATCTTCATTGTATACCACTGTAGTAATCTTCATTGTATATCACTGGGGTCATCTTCATTGTATATCACTGGGGTCATCGTCATTGTATATCACTGTGGTCATCTTCATTGTATATCACTGGGGTCATCTTCATTGTATATCACTGTGGTCACCTTCATTGTATACCATTGTGATTATCTTAATTGTATACCACTGTGGTCATCTTCATTGTATACCACTATGGTTTTAACATTATCCTCATTGTATATCAAATTACCAGTGTGATTTCAACATTATCTTTAATATAAACCACTGCGGTTTTTGTATTGTCTACCACTGTGGTTTCAACATATTCTGTGCATATCATCATGTGCTCCAATCATTTTTCTGTTAAGAAAAAAAAAAGTTATTAATATAATCTTAGAGGAAAACTTGTTCAGCTTATACATTGAAACAGCCAAATGTAGTTCAAACCTTGTTTTTTTTCCAGGTGGCAAATGCGTTTGTGTACCGCAGTTTGAATGAAGGTGACTGGCCTAGATTTGTGGAGAGCTTACCTGGCTGTCTCATCTCTTATTTGAATCTCCATCCTCAAGATGTGCAATTCACTCAAGTCAGGGAACGCTGCAAAGAGGTCATATTTTCTATTCCCTTTGTACACTATATAAGTGAATTGGAAATTTAGAAACACGAGTCCAATCCTCAAGTCATACAAGGGATTTTGTGGAGGGTTAGAAAAATATCAAAACCATGGTTAGGTGGGTTTTAGAAGGTCTTTTGCAGACCTGCCACTCATATCAATTTAATCGGAATCATTGCGAATTTTTTGTGAAATTTGGTCCTTTTCTGATTTTCCAAATATCTATGAAATATTCCAATTTTTTTCCAAACTAAATTTTCACCTCCATGATTAAAATTTCATTTTTTTTTTAATTAGGCCTACATGATGGACAGACAGCTTGCACAAAAGAATGAATACAGATGATATAGTTATATTATATTGATATCAGTTTTTTATTATATATTATAATATCAAAAGCAGTATTGAAATTGATATTAAAATTTTAGTTGTAACCATGCCGAATATTGATTCTGCTGGGTTGTTTACTTTATTGTTCATTTGTCTGAGATTAACAGTCTCTTTTTCTTCGCAACCAATCTTCTAAGAGTAATTTCTACTATAGGACAGCACTTTTTTTCATTTAGATCTTGTCAGTCATCAAGATCAATTGAGAAATCCTAAATAGAACCAGAGTATGTCAAAATGAATTGGCACAAGACTCTGTAATTGTAGATCTATAAAAAGTAAAAACCAGATCTAGATATGATAATAAGATTTCTTGTTTGGATCCTTTATCTGGATGCAAACTTTTCAATCTGCACAAGATCTATGATTTTGTATCATTTTATCTAATGTAGATCTAGATCTAAGTTACATCTAAATCATGCTGAACTAGTCTCACAGTCATAAGGTAATTTTTGTACTTAAATTGACCTGTTTCTCAAAAATGTGATTGAACAACAGAGTGGATTAAGTTCTTTAGATTATTTACAAAATAAAATATTACCACTTTCCAGCAAATTGTCAATTTGCTCCCCATGAATCATCTAGTTAAGTTTTCAACAACTGGATCTAGCAAAATTTGTAAGATTTTTAATTTACTCCTTTTCATATAAAAATATACCTTTTGAAATCTTGTTGTACACTTCTCACACAAGCTAGGTTGGCAGCTCTGCTCTTTGTGTTTTCATCAAATGCTGCATAATGCTAGTAACACCCAATGTATTGAGTCACTTAAAAGTATTGTAAGGCATAGAGTACTTGATTTAAACTGAAAGAGGTATGGGAAAAAATCTTAGATTTGTTAGAATTTTTCACAAGGAAGAATAACAAGCTAAGAAACCTTGTTTTTATCAGAGTTCAGAGCTAAACTGATGAATGAACATTTACCAAAGACTGCATTGTGTGTTTTGTAATGTATGCTATAGAAGACAAACACAAAGTGATTCATTCAGATTTTTTTTGGCAGATTCAGATTTTTAGACAGAATCGTTCAGATTTTCTTTCCCTGGAGAGTGGCAGGTCTGCATTTGATGCACTTTGTGAAGGGTTCTAAACATACCATGGGCGGGTGTGTTATAGATACAATACACTTTGTAGAGAGTTCTAAGTTCTAAATATACCATGGGTGGGTGTGTTTTAGATACAATACACTTTGTGAAGGGTTTTAAGCATACCATGGTCGGGTGTGTTTTGGATAAAATAAACTTTGTGAAGGGTTCTAAACATAACATGTTTGTGTGTGTTTTAGATACAAAACACTTTGTGAAGGGTTCTAAACATAACATGATTGTGTGTGTTTTAGATACAAAACACTTTGTGAAAAGTTCTGAACATATAATGGTCAGGTGTGTTTTAGATACAATACACTTTGTGCAGGGTTGTAAACATACCATGGGCTGGTGTGTTTTAAATACACTACACTTTGTGAAGGGCTCTAAATATACCATGCTGAATATGTTTTAGATACAATACACTCTGTGGAGGCTTCTAAATATACCATGGTTGAGTGTGTTTTAGATACACTACACTTTGTGAAGGGCTCTAAATATAACATGGTGGGTGTCTTTTAAAAAGCATGACCTGTTCTAAAAATAATACACTACACTTTGTGAAGGGCTCTTAATATACCATGGTGGGTGTCTTTTAAAAAGCATGATCAGTTCTAAAAAAAATAATACAATACTCTTAGTGAAGGGCCCTAAATATACCATGGTGGGTGTCTTTTAAAAAGGTCTATGAAATCTGCTCAACTACAGTTGAGGCAATAGAAGCTAAGATCAATAAGTTCACCAGGAGGTGGTTAGGGGTACCTCCGGTCTAACAGATGTGGCAATGTACTGCCGTAAAGCAAAGCTGAGACTACCGCTAAAATCCATCTTGGAAGAGTATAAATGTGGCAAAGCCAGGCTACCCGCTATGTTAGAGGACTCCGAGGACCCAGTTGTGAAGACAGTGCAACCGACCATAAAAACGGATAGGAAATGGAAAGTTGTCGAAGCTGTAGACGAAGCTAAAGAGTGCCTTAAGATTAAAGAAGTGATTGGGCAAACTCAAACTGACCGCAAAGGGCTAGGATCATCTACGGCAAGGTGGTGATCAAAAGCAGAAGGGAAAGAGAAAAGAGACATGGTCATCAATGAGATTCGGCTCAATGAAGATTCCAGAAGGGTTCAGAAAGCAGTCCAGCAACCTCAACAGGGACAATGGACTAACTGGGATAATGCGCTGCAGAAATCCCTCACATGGAATGAGATCTGGCACATGGCGCCACTTCGGATCAGCTTTCTCATCAGATCAGTGTACGATCTCCTGCCCTCAAACGCAAATCTGGTACGGTGGGGAAAGAAAGAGGACCCCACTTGTCCGCTATGCCAAGGCAGGCAGACCACAGAGCATGTCTTGAGCTCTTGTTCTCATAGGGGCGATACACATGGAGGCATAACAGAGTCCTTCAGGAACTTGCCGCAATCATAAGCATGGCTAAAGGAGAGACTACCCTCCGTAATACTAACGCGTTGATATTCACAACAGAGGGAGGCGCTAAGTCATGGCATGGAAGGTCGTTGTGGATAACAAACTTGATAAAATGCCTTCTACACGGTTGTGATGACTGGGATGTTTCAGCAGATCTTCCAGAATGGGACAGTTATCCCAGTATAATGAAAGAAATATCGTGATCCATTCTGCCCCCATGCAACAATTGATAATGGTGGAGCTAACAGTACCATACGAAAACAGAATGGAAGAGGCCCACATCTACAAAAGAGAGAAATACATGAACCTGACCAAAGAGCTAGAAAATGCCGGCTACAAAGCTGTGGTGATGCCCTTTGAGGTTGGTGCCAGGGGATTCGTAGGGTCATCAGTCTACGACCTTCTGACTAAACTTTCAATATGTGACAACAAAAGAACAAAAGCTCTAAAGTTACAAGCTGAAATAGCCGAAAACAGTTCCCGGTGGATCTGGAGCAGGAGAAATGAGAGGTTCCTTCATAAGGATTAAAAATGCTCTAACCATTGCAGGACCAGTTGGTGAAGTAGTATAGCGCCAGGATCAGCAATCCATCAAGAGATGAGGGTGTGGGTTCGAATCCTGGCGCTGTGCAAAAAAAAAAAAGATAACAGGGAGACATGACCTGGGTGTGGCCCGGCCTCCTTAGAGTGTCAGAAGTTCAGGGTCGAAACACTTGCTAAAAGGGGGGTTTCTTCTCTGAAGACTCCATGTTATCTAGCTCCCCAATGAGTTCTACCTACTTCTAAAAATAATACAAAATACACTTCGCGAAGGGCTCTAAATATACTATGGTGGGTGTCTTTTAAAAAGCATGATCAATTCTAAAAATAATATAATACACTTTGTGAAGGACTCTAAACAAACTATGGTTGGGTGTCGTAATGCATTGTGTTATAACTTGATCTATCAACTTCCTCACCCTTTGTAGGTACATACTTTTCGGGTAGCGTATCATCTAGATCTATATGTACAATGTTTATTTAGTTGTATAATATTTGTATTCAAGCCTAAGAACTTAATTTTGTTTGTTGAACATAGTTTGCACTGTGAGAAAAGTATCCTTGAACGTGTGTGGTTTAGATTCTTCTGGATCTTCCACTTATTCCTAGCATGATAATGATTTCTTCACTCCTTGTTTACCTTTATTCTGATTGGTTGCTATTTTATAGTGCATTAATCATTACGCGTATCAAGAATGTTCTGGTATGATTTATGTAATTCCTTTTCTGGATGATTTGATGAGATTTTAGTATAAATTATGTTCAGTAAGTCAACTTTTTGTGAGCAGTGGGTCAATGTACTGTGGTTATAGAGTCCAACCTCTTGTGTTGGATTTAAAAAAAAATACAATGCACTTTGTGAAGGGTTCTAAACATACTATGGTTTAATGTGTTGTACAAACATGATCAATTCTAAATATAATACAATACACTTTGTGGATGGTTCTCAACATACTATGGTTGGATGTGGTTCAGAAACAATGGCCTTTGTGGAGGGTTTGATGCATACCAGGCAGTTTGTATCATATTTTTTGTACAAACAATCCAATGTTTAGGTTGTCAAGATTTTGAATGGGAAAAGATATTTTAACCTTGATATTTTCCTTTTTTTTTCTTTAAAAAAAATTTTTTTTTTTTTTTATATAAAATTAATATGTCTTCACAGAAATCTTATAGTTTGCAGTTTTCACCATTTTGAGGCTCAGAAAAGTACATAGCCTTAACACTACTTGCCCATGTGATATGAGCAATATACCTGGACTGGGCAAGAGATATTTTAGCCTTCATATGCTTAAAATAGATTGCACTAATTGAATTTAATCCATATGATATCTCTGTTAAAAAAAAAAAACTGTTACTGTTTTAAATTTGATTTTTTTTCCCTCAAATTTTTTCTTATTTTTTTTTTTTAATTTAGAAAGATGAAGCAGTGTGGCTAGTGAGACCTTTGCCAAAGAAGTTGCTGGAGGCAGCCACAAAAAACACTGTGTACCTTCTTAGACTACAACAAGTGCTGCTAGTTGAGATGTTGGCAGAGTTCAAGGCTGCTGTAGGAATTTATCTAAACTATGTCTCTGGGACAGTGAAGGACGTGGAGAAATGCAGAGTGAGTGCAAAGTTCTTTTTTTCTCAACCTGCTTGTCACTCTATGTTTCACCTTATAGCCTCATTAGAGGTTCCACTCTTTACTTTTCTCTCTTGGTTGATTGAAGCTTGTCCCAAAAATATTTTTTTCTCAACCTGTCTACCATTCTATCTTAAATCTTTAGGCGGTGGAGAAAATTCTATACCCTATCTTTTTCCCATTTTTCATCAGGTAAACAGCCACCTGCTGCCCATTGCTTTCACCTACATTGACAAGTATGTGAAAAACCAACAGCATAGCTATGAGAGGCAGGACCCACAATGCTTTAACAGAAAAGGTTTTAGAGAAAACAATGTGGCTGTGCCAAACAATACTGTGGTATTCAGTCATGATTCTCCTTGGCATAAACAAAGGCAATCTCTTGGAAAAGAATGTAAGTATGTTTTCCTTGACCCTATGAAAAATAGGGCATAAATTAATGTTTAAGTACTTAGTTTTTAAATGTTAACACTTCTGAACTAATCTAGCTCCTTTGGTATTCTATGATTGAAAATCGTATGTTTTATTTGCTAAGAGGCTAACACTCTAGTTTTGACCAATAGGAATTTTTCATTTGTGACACTTATGAGTTTTCTCTCTGAACTGGCAATACAGCCTTTGTGGGTGTTTCTAATTCACATAGAGTCTCAGCCTCTTGTTGGCAAGTCAGGTACATGATTACAAATTAACGTGGGCCTTAATTTTCTCTTCCCCCAAGAAATTTGTTTGATTTGGTGTATTTTTAAAGACTAAAGAATGAGCTTTTTAGTGATGATGTTTTAAATCAAGGTTTTGATACTAACCCTTAAAAATTCTGCATTAAAACTTCTTTGAGAAAAAAAAATTATCCACCCTGTTGAAAAATGTACAAATAGCTTTACATTGCCATTTAAAAATTGGCAAATGACTACCATTTGTTTTCAATACAGTGTATACTTTTTCTTACCTATAAAGACACAAAAACTGAACTTTTCAATGATATTTATAGTTTTAATATCCATGCAGTTGTTTTAATGCACCCACTGGGTGAGTATCAGCATCACCCAGAAAGTGCATCTTACTCTCAAAAAATGACCAGTTATGGGTACCGAATGCAAGCCAAAAACCAACTTGTTAGAGAGCTACAACCATTTAATCAGCAACTGAATGTACTACATTGCTCATAACTTATCAAAAAACAGAAACATCTGAGTAGCCCAACAAGCTTGACCACCCAAAAAGATTAATTACAAAGATTACTATTATATTTCCCTTCTTTTTATTGTTCTTCACCAGTCTCTCAAAGTGAAGATTTGCAAGAGCTGAAAAGTTATTCAGAGGTGTCTATAGTGCCTGCAGAGGAGAGAAGATTCAGCCCCAAAAAGATTGCACAATCTTTGTGTCCGCTTCAGAAAAACGAATATCAGAATCAGATGTTTGAATGTAATGAATCAGTGACATTTCAAAACCAGGCTGAATGTGAAGGTCTGAAAAAGAATTGTGTGGGAGATTCCAGCGGCTGCAGCGATAGCAATAAAACAGCTCACATGGGTGAAGACATGGCTAAAACTGCTTCTGATACACAGCAAAATTCTGACAGTCTGGACTACACCTGCCCAAATTTACTTAATATAGAAAGTGCAGAACGGATCCTGGAGTCGCAGTCTTTTGTTCAGCCCAGAACGCAGAATGTAGGAGAGTTAATAAAAAAATCTGGGCTGTGGAAAATGAGTGTTGAGAACAAAGAAAAAATTTTGCTGAGTGTTTCCAGGCCACAAAATGTTGAAACAAAAGATAATAAAGCACTTTCTACCCAATGCAATCAGAATGGAACAGGGCCATCCATTATGCAAACTCCTGATATCTCTGGCCAAGATGTGGAGCAGGCCAATGAATTGAAGTGCCAAATGGCTCTTTTAGATCAGCTCCACTTTGTGCCCTCAAATCCTTCATCTCTTACCAAAAACTGTAGCCCTCAACAAAAAGCTGGTTTGAGTCAAGAGAGGGACTCTTCCTCATTGAGCAAATCTTGTTTGGAGCTGACCAAGATTTCTCGCCGCCCTGCCAGCATGGCATCTAGTGATTGTTTGCACTCCAGACCCCTCTATAGGCCCACCCAAGTCGACCATAAAAGAGAGAATATGTTAGCATCATCTGCCTTGATGCCAGCAGGAATGCAGGAGACTAAAAGTGGAAGGTCTAAATTTAAAAAAAAACATCAAGGATGCAGTGCAAGCACAGTTTTTGGTAAGCTGTCTATCTTGTTCTTCATATGCATCGCAATAATGAAATTAATGTAAAACTATTTAGAATTTTAGGATTATTAAAACTTAGCAGACTATGTCTTAACTAGGTCTCTTTGACTTAGGCTGACATTGACTGGTAAGGTCAACCACATGAAGAAGGGAAGAAAATTGGAGAAAGTTGAGAGATGTTATGAACCCAAAGCTTTTTCTAGGGAACTTTACTTTTATTTCTATAAAAATTTTGGATTCAGACAAAAATGTTTTTGATAAGTTTTCATTGTTTTATAACAAAATCTAGCATGCTGTTATATAGAGTCCATACAATTCAAGCTCTACGTCATTGTATGGTATAAGGAATATAAGTGTGATGATGGCATGATGAGTAACAAACTTATTCGGATGAACCACCAGGAAAAAATTGAACAAAACTGATTTATTTCAACAGTGAACCTATACAGCTTTTGATATCTAGTACAACAAGAATAACATTTTGAAAACTTTTTTCATCATATGCGGCAAGCAACGTAAAACTAGGCTTTTTCATTTTGTGAAACCTGTCGCATAGTGTGTTACATAACAACTATCGTAATGCCTAGGTTCAATCGGTTATTCACTGAACAAGATATTCCACTGGGCATATTCATATTTATAAATATTGTAAATATGCACATACTTATAAAATATTGAGCTTACCACTGAAAGAATTTTTTTTAGTTATGAGTTATGTATATTGAGAAAATGAGTGGAACATATGTAAGAAGGTTTCCTTACAGTTTCGCGATAAATTAATACTTTATGATCATTCTATAATGAAACATTACCTCCTCATTGCTGTTCTGATTGGAAACTAGTTAAATGACATTGACTTTCAGATTAATGAGAGATAGTGCCAGGGGCATGAAAAGGGATACCATATGTGCTGACAAAGGGTGTTGTAATATTTCCAACCAACATCAGCGCATGGCCTTTTTACTTTTACTATCATTTGACTGCTTGTCTTTGTTGCTTGCTGTCTTAGAAGTTTGTGCTAATAATACATGTATGTATGCTATTTATTTATATAATACACTAAAGTATACAGATTTGTTTTCAGGGAGTAAAAAAAAATTTTTGCTAAAGCATGTAATCAGACCTCACAATTTTCTGCGGATGGAAGAAAACAAGTTTTTTTCCGTGCTAATTGGCGTTTTCGAAAATAAATAATTTTTAAAAAATTGGATGTTATGAAGGCGATTGCGATCTTTATCCGAGTAAAAAGGAACTCCTCGGAATGGTTTCCGTAAGCATCGGTATGTCATAATGCAATGGCATCTACCCTTTTCCGATGTACAGCACAGCATCGCATGTATCACTATCAGTCTAAACACAAAATTAGTGGATTAGTAAATTGAGCACTTTCCGCGAGACGCAGTCCGTGATATTGCTATCTCCAACGTTTCTGCGAAGCACTGTAATTTCACTAATTAATTTTTTAACAGTCTTAAACAGTTAAGATTTTTTATCTTGCCCAAGTTCATTGTTTTGTTTACACTTGTGATGTAGCAGCATAGACCTAGGGATTAAGAATGATGGGCAGAAAAAAAAATACGATAGGCCTTCAGACGTACCATGCAAGCATTAAGCAGTAGAATACACAGAATTATACCAGATCTACTTCTGGCTCTAGGACTTTGGCTCAAACCTTTTTTTCCACGAGTTTGGCCAGCCGTCATCGTTTTTTCCCCCCCTTTGCACCGCCCTTGATTAGTCTAGTGCAAGGAGGTGCAAAACTTTAATGAGACGGGAGGGATTGGCAAAGTCTCTCTATATGATTATAAGATAAACCTAGGAGACTATAAACTTATTACAGGGATCAGGCTTGGTTAATGCATTAACATGAAATACAATCATGTTACAACTGATGACTAAGGAGGTTTTCCAGACCTCGCATTGGGTTGGACCGAGCACCCATGCAAGCATTTATTGTCTTGCCAAACTATTTCTATGAAAGTAAATGTCATGACAGTGTAGTCAGGTCTAATCTGCCTTTTAATAAACGTGTTGGGAGTAAGATCAATAGTTGGAGGGACTTTAACTAAATTCCAGATCTAGATCTGTACATAGGTAAAACAACAGAGATAGAAGTTAAAACTTAGCAGCAGTTAAACTTCATTTTAAATTTAAGCCCCGGTAAAAACCTCTAATGTCTGGTTTTCGATCCAGGAGTCGATTCTTACACTGGCACTTCGACAGCTGGGTAGAACAGAAGAAGCTTTAGTCAAAGAAATAGGCAGTGAGGTGAGCATCAAGTTTAACTTCACTAAGTGGTTATTGTAGAGGGTAGTGGTGAAAGACTATTCTTAGACCCATTTTTTACCTCACATACTGTCATACCACCAGAGCTTTTGTAAATGATAGATATTTATGGAGTTTCAAGGAATCAGATAGAATTGATCAATGGTGGACAATAGAGACAATGAATAAGAAATACCCAACACTTTAAAGTTGTTTAGGCTGTAGTCACTATTTTTCATGAAGCTCAAATAGAGAGTTCATATTCGATTATGTCTAGGATAATTACTAAACAAACAACCACTTTAAATATCACCATCTCAGTGCTATTCAGACAAGACAGTTAAGTATGATTCTAAGTAGTAGTGGGCTTTCTAGCATCAAATAGTTTGAAAGACAAAACCCCCTCACAGGTCCTATGTGTAATCAATTGTGCTGGAACATTAGATATTCATATTTATGTCCTTTCAAAAAAAAAAAAATTGACACATAAACTGAAAGTAGTGAAACAACCTTTTACCGGAACAGTTGCAAAAAAAAATCTTGATTAAAACCAAGGAACAAAGTCTGGCCAAGCGTTATCAATTCTCACAAAAAAAGTAATTTTTAGCTTTAGAAAAGAAAATGAAAACTGATAAAAATAAGTCCAAGAAAAGGCAGCATCCTAAAAGTAATACCTTTAGTAATAGTTGTGGACCTTGTAGCTCTTCTACCCCAGTTAAGATTCAAGACAATCAAATGGAACTGATTGAATCAGCAAAGGAAACTAATACTTATTCATTTGGCAGTTACTAGTGGAGTAAACATTAATACAAGTGACACTAGTTATTGATGACTGGTGTAAAAAGCAAGATAAATTTGGCTCAGAAACTGAGAAAGGGCCTTTATGCAGCATCAGTTTTTGCCTCATTTTAATTTTAAAACACCTAAGCTTTAACCTTCTCTTGGCTCTGAAAGTGACGAGGACAAGGAAAATGAGTTCCTCTGCCCTCCCTAAGCCTATGAATGAAATGATTCAGGTAAAAGTGACTTTGAGAATTAAAATGCAGTCATTTTCATACTAAATATGAATTTTTAAAACTAATTACTTTTAACTCCTCTTCTCTTCAATTAGTGTATGTTACCAAAATTTTCTGTGGTTGGGAAACACTGTGTGCTGTGACCCAATGATGTAACAAGAAACCAAGTGTCCTGTATGCAGACTGCATAAATTAAGTTTGGTGTATGATATGGCTTTAAAAAGCTTGCAGATTAAAATTGACGATTATGTTTGTCTGATGAGTTAATGAGTGGATCTTATGTGCTTAAATTTGTAGGGTGATTTTATCTTGAAGAGCATTGTACTCACCGTTCTTAAGTATTTGTGTCAACAATAAGATAGTGAAACAGTAGGATCTATCGTCTGTTGGGAATGCTGTCTTTTACCATTTCTTTAATAGGAGAGATCTAGAGCGTGAGAGAGAGAGAGAGAGAGAGAGAGAGAGAGATTTGTGGACTTATAAAGATATTGATCCCGTGTTTGTGAGAGAGCACGGTGTCATTTTATAATATTGGTCTTATGCTTGGTGTGAGGATTTGCAATCAAAAAATGGTATTGCCCATCACCTTGTGGACCTGGAGTTTGATGGGAAAGATCTTTGATTTAAATTTTAATAATTAGAGAATGACAAAAAGTGTCTAGAGGTCTGATTCCATTTATTTTTACCTTTATCATCAGTTCATTATAATGATTGTGTATTAAAGACTTTATACAGGTAGATTGGGAGTGTACAAAATAAGCTCACTCTTCTTACTGATTTATGAAAGTTGTACTCTTGATAAAGTCGGATATCATTTGAAAATCTGATTGAGGATTTTATTATATGTTTCCATACTGGATTTCAGTTTAAGATAAAAAGTTTGAAGATTTAGTGATTAAGTTTGTTTTGCATTGTTAGTACTTATGGCTTGATAATTTTTCTGTGATAGTATTTTACTGAAAGGAGTGTGTCGATTTACATCAGAATAATGCTCTTGTGTGCACCTATCAATACGATAAAAGCAGTTTGCTTTCACATATTTTTGTTCAAAGAATAAATTTCATTGTTAAAATATTCATGAAAACAAAAAGCAAAATCGGAAAGTAATTGCATCCTAATTGTCACAGTATTCAGTGATTATTGAACAGAATAGGTAAAAAATAATTTAAGTCCTGAAATCAGACGCTACAAAGTAGGCCTATTTGTTTTAGAGGAACAAATTTCTTGCAACTATTAGAAGTTAACAAATACCATGCAAAGATATGTTTAGTTTATATATCAAAGGAAAATAAGTACATGTATACATATCAGTATGCTGCTGTTTTACTTTGAACAGACTCAATCATAAATCTAAGACCTTGGAAATTTCCAAAATATTTTTTTACATAAAAATACTTGCTTGACAGTCTGTCTCCTCTTTGAACAGATCCTGCTGCCACAGAAGATTCCTCACCTGAAGACTTCAGCCTAATCCCCACTCCACAGTCACTGACTGAAAGAAAAGAGCAAGCTTTTGGGGTCTCATCCATAGGTATAGGGAACCCGTTTTCGGAGGATGAGGGGTTCAGCACTCCAAGAGCCTTACTGAAATCGCAAATTCACAGAGATGAAGCAATCTCCGAGGCAGAACTTGATCTACTCCTCCAGTCAGATAAAAGTCAGAGGATTCTAAAATTTGCTGGGCTCAAGCCAAGCACCATTGTCCGTGACAAGATTCTCCCTGTCCAACTCAAGATGAAGTCTCCTCAGAGTGGCAGTTCTTGATCATGGCTCTCACTAGCTTTGTTTAAAAAAATGTCATTAAGGCTTTTATACACTGATACAGCTGTCTGTCCTTATTTAGTTTGATCTCTCAGATAATTTAATGATCCGAAAAACTTTTCTTGACAATGCTGACAATTTTAACAAAACTAAAGTATAATTTAGATCTTATTCACTTCTAATGGCATCAAGTGCTGACTTAAACCCTGTGAAATTTGTCTTGCCCTCTTAATCACAAAATTCAACTTTTCCAGTAATGTTGCATATTGAATTTTTTTTATATTATCATTCAAATGCCTTATTACTAATATTAGTTGAATTTAGATAGCACAGGCAGCAGAAATTTTCATTGATTTTATAACTTTGCAATGTTTACACATGTTACTGCAGGCAGCAGGCAGATTTTTGCTTTGTCGTTTTCCATATTTAGCTCAATTTGCATATTTCTTGTACCTTGTGTAAATTAATTGGATGTTGCATCTGTGACTTTTGTAATTGATATGAAAATTATAGTGGAGTCTATTAAAATGAAATCCCAATCGTTGAATTGTCAATTTATTTTGAAAATAAGTAATTGAATGATTAAATTACAGTTTTATGTTTTAGTGATAATCTTGGTTTATTCAAAACCATTAAAATCATTAGAAACAGAGAAACAAGGAATATCTGCAGAGTGTATAGTCATGCCTGCTCGTTCTTCTGAGGTTAGGAAAAGAATAGATTCATGGTCAGTGAGGGTTTGAAATCCAAGAGTTGATCTGTTTGTTGTTTAATGAGAGTTTAAAATACAAGGGTTCACCTATTTATTCATCAGTCTCTTCTGAAATGAGCTTATGTTTGATAGTATGTGATTCATCAATTTCCGAAAAACACCCAAGCTACAAGTTATAGGAAATGACTATAATTGTATCACATGGGAGTTAATGAGAGTAGGTGATATATATATATATGTTAAATGCCTAATGGGTTATCATTTTGTTTGACTCATATCAGTCAAAATCGAATTTTATTGCCATAAAACTTGATAATAATATGAGTAAAATGCATAATAAATTTTTCAAAAAGTTTTTTAACATCGATGTTCTAATTCTTTTATTTTGCCTGAAAGTTTCCCCAAGAATAGGTTCAGATGTCTAAAAGCAACCGATTTTATGATTCAACTGCAGGCTTCGATTTATCCTTTATGGAATATACAATTCATGGGTTTTTATAAAACTCTTTACATTTGATCCAAATTAAAATAAAAGATAATTTAGTATACAATGTTTCCCCTTTTCTGTGTTTTTTTTTTTCTAATCCTGAAAATTACTTGTTTTAATTTCAGGGATTTAAAATGCTTCATCTATACTGTTCAGAGATTGTTAATAAACCTAAAGTAAACTGTACTTGCTGAGTTACTCTCTACTTGGGTGGGATGTGCTGGTTCAATTTTTTTTTATATCAACAATGTTATGTTATTTATCTGAGCTTTATTATTCACCAATCTAAACAGCCAAGCAGTGATCTCAATCAGGGATGAGAGTTTTGTGTAAATTTTAAATGGTAAGATTATCCTCCTTACTATCATTTTGAAAAAAGGAGAAAAATTCTAAAGATATGGGCAAAGTAGTGAACTTTTTGAATATCACATAAAAGATTACAATATATTGAAGCACAATTTTGCTGGTCCATCTATCATGAAAGATGAGATCCGGGCAGCAATAAGAGAGATGGAATTAGTCAAAGCAAATTTTGATTTTAGTACTGCCAAAGAAACCAGGAACAACCGAGTGTGAATTACTTATACTGTACATAGAACAATCAGTCTTATGAGTCATATCGCCAAAATACTTTTCAGAATCATCATGATGCGGGTCGGCAACAAAATTAAATCAGAAATAACAGATGATCGGTGTTGTTTGTGGAGGGAAATGGTACAACAAATGCAATTAATACTCTTCGTAGTATATTTGAACGAGCTCTGGAACTTGGAAGTAAAAAAGATGTATAGGTTTCTTCCATTGACTACACCATACCAAGGCATTTGACAGAGTATGACACAAGATAATCACACAACGAACAAATTTGAAGATAGATGGGAAAAGAGCTACGACTGTATGAGTGATCAAAAATATGTAGTGGAAACAGATAAGAGCAATGCGAGTTAATGGGGAAAAAATAAAGCGTGGTGTTAGACAAAGATGTATGCTTTCCCTTTGTGCAGTGAAATTATTATGTGGAACCGAAAAGAATATCCAGGAATTGAAGTAGGAGGGCAAAATGTAAACTACTTGAGATGCACTGATGACACTGTATTAATTGCAGAAAATAAAGACTAGCAACAAGTAATAGTCATTGTTGAAGAAGAAAACAGAAAGAAAGGATTGGAATTGAATAGCAAAAAGAAGTAATGGTGGTCAGTCGAAAGAATAAGTGTCCACAGATCAACATTTTTATCAACAGGAATAAACTCAAGCAGAGGAATCAATTCAAACACTTGGGTACTTTAATATCAAGTAAAGGATGGAACCACACTGAAATTGCATCAAGAATAGTGCAAGCAAGTTTTCAGTCAATGAACTCAATACAAAGAACCACATCTCAATCCACACAAGAAGAGCACTGGAGTGCTATATTGAACCAGTTCTGATGTATGGATGCGAGGCCTTGGCAATTTTAAAACAGGTACAAAAGAAACACGATTCTCGGGGAAAATGCTAAGAATCTCATGGACTACAAAGAAATTATACAAAATATTTACAAGAAGTCGACACAACAAGATCACTCATTAAATCAACATTTTCTTGGCCATGTGATGAGAAGAGAGAAACTGGAACATCTTGTGACAATTGGAATGATAGAAGGAAAACGGTGAAAATATGTTCGATGGGCTAACAAAGTGGCTCAAGTAGGAATAGTGACAGAAGCACTGAAAGTGATGAGGGATAGAGATGCGTGAAAGGTCATGATTGCCTACACTAAAGAGCATGTCACTTGATTGATTGATCCTCCGTAAATCTTGCTCTTGTGCCTGTCGGAAATTTGTATCTCTAACTCTAAGGTTATATATTTGCTTTGCGCAGTTATGTACAATTTTATAGAACAGAAAAATGAAAAGATAACTCTAAAAAGTTTAAGATATATTTCCGTTATCGAGGAATCTGGGTCCAAGGCAAGAACATCATACAGATGCCAAGGTTAGGCCTTTGTCAGTTTTTTTTTTTGTCTGTAGTCTAGGCTGCCCATGCAGAGTTGATTGGTGTGTGTAGGCGCCCACTGTTGATAAGAAGGGAAGGGAGTGAGCTTATGATTGCAGGAGGCATAAACTTAGCCTCTTTGTTTATTTTTAGGTTGCTAGGACTATGAACCAACACTGAAACAGAAATTAAATGGAAAGGTCTTGTGTGTGTGAGCATTGAGGGTGATGGCATGCAGAGATTTCTGTTGTTTTGACTTCTTTACTCGCAATGAGGATTCTACTCTTGGTTTAAATAAAAGATACTTTAAAAAAGCAAATGTATGACCCACACTATTTTGCTAGGCATAGATATTAATCTATCTAGATTATGCCTTTGTAGCAATGTAAATTATTGTCACGTTGATGCATTTAGATCTTGAACTAGTCTTAGTTCAATTTTATCTATAGATTGAAGCCAAAAGTTGATTAAAATAATCAGAATCATAACATCTAATCTGTTTCTTGATCTAAAACTGTAATGCAGTTATCAGTTTCTGCCATACTCCCAAATCTCGAGCTAGAAATCCTATAGGTTCATTCATAGATTGAGATCTAGATTTACACAAGGCCCTCTTCGCCGACTTTCCATAATATTATTTTTTTAACTACATAAATCCTAATCTAGTACATGTACTTGATAAAACAGTAAATTAGACCAGTAGATAGTGTTTGTGATGCTGTATCAACCTAGATGAAAATAGATGATTTTTATTCCAAAGAAAATAATTATGAATCTAGATATAGATGATGAGTGTCTTCTTTTAACACGCCCTGGTGGAGTGTAATGAGAAAGTTTTAGACCGAATCGATATTATCAGCTCAAGTGTCTTTTGAAAAGACAAAGATCAGAAGAGCAGTGGTCAGTGCTTTTGTAAGAAATTGCATGAGAAGTGAACCTCTATGAATGATACTTGATTCAAGCCAGTGAGTTTCAGACAGCAGGCACCCATGAAACACAGTTGTTTCAGGTCACGGTATACATTCGCATTCATAGCCTGGATAGAGAAAATTAAGATAAATCAATGCAAAAACCCTCCCACATGCTCCTGTTTCCTGACTATGGGGACACATTAAGATATCCTCCTGCCCACGGTGCTCACATTGACCACTTTAAAAAAATTTGTGTTCAGTTGTCGTCCCTGCTCAATATTTATGTGAATCGAGATTATTTGTATGATTGCTGCCATGTAAGCTACTTGTAATTCTGTTATATATCAATCTTATACACTCATACAAGAATCTTTCCCGATTTTATAGGAGGAAAATTATTTTATTTTAAATTACCTCTTCAAGAAAGTGCGCAATTCAAAATAATTTTTTTGTAAAATTGAAATGTTACGATTAGCTGTGAAGGACTTAGTATCAATCTATTGATGTCTCTCTTTTCTGGGGATGTTGTGAGGGGTTTAAAATAAAAGCCATTGATTTGTGCAGTGATTTACCTGTCTATCCCTGTTTTGCTTGGCCTCTACATTAGTGTATCACTGTGGTATCTGCGAGTTACAGTGCTCCGGAGGTTTGACAACTAGCATGTGTTTAGGAGATGCTGTCTTTATGGAAACTAACCTTTGTCTCCAAGATCCTACAGACTACTAAATATTCAGATAAGTTTTTTAAATATACTTTTATACTTACTTCATTACATATTCCTGCATATTGTTATTAAATTATTTAAATAATGTAAACATTTTTTTTTTCAGGAAATATGGTCTACAGATTTCCTTTAACGGATTGGCCTTTATTTTTAATTTCCTCCATTTCCCCTCTTTCTCTTGTACTCCTATTCTCTATCTATCATTTTCTTTCTAATTTCATTAAATTCTTTATCTTGGGCATGGTTATCTTTTTGGAGTTTTATTTATTTATTTATTTATTCATTCATTCATTATTTTATAAATACTTGTTAGGTCAATTTTTGACACAATAAATGTTTTTTTTTTCTTAAATCCCTATATAAGAAATTGATTTTTCTTTTTCCTGTGACTCTTCTTTACACATTTGTTACATATTTTTTTCTGAGTATACTTCCACAATAAAAGTATTTATTATATTTTGTGTGTGTGTGTGTGTGTGGGGGGTGGATCTTTCTATATATAAGCTTTTTCATATACAGTATAATCCGCTTATATCGACATGCCATCGGAAGAAAATATGTCGATAAATAAAACTATAGGAGTAAGGAGAGAGAAAAAAAAGGGATGTCACTCCGGAAAAGGGGCTGTAGTGGGTGCACTGTCTACAGTGTGTATGTCTCTCACTATGTGTGAGAGGGGTAGATCTAGATCACTCTACAACATGGCTTAGCAAAGCATGTACCATTTTTTTCCTTTTTGATGCCTGGCAGAGACGAGCTTCTCAGTCTTTGAAGCCTGGTTTTGGCTAGTTTTTCATGCGTGGCATGTCGATTAAACGGATAAATCATAAAATCATGTTGATATAATAGAATTTATTTAGTAACCATAAAGAAGGACAAAATTTGGATTTAGCAATCGCGTCGATATCTGAAAATGTCGATGAAGCGGCTGTCGATATAAGTGGATTCCACTCTATATATAGTCTATATATATTGTTTTTAATTTTTTTTTCCATAGTTTGTAATTCAAATTTATATATGTGAATATCCTCGTGTGGTTTGTTGTTCTTGTTTTTGTGTCTGACGAAGGCGTAAAGCCGAGAGCTCACGTGTTTTGTTTTGTTATGTACATTTTGGAGCTGCACTCTACCTATTTTTTTCTTTTAAGGTGTATCACAAGAGGCCCACATCTACAAAAGAGAGAAATACATGAACCTGACCAAAGAGCTAGAAAATGCCGGCTACAAGGCTGTGGTGATGCCTGTTGAGGTTGGTGCCAGAGGATTCGTAGGGTCATCAGTCTACGACCTTCTAACTAAACTTTCAATATGTGGCAACAAAAGAACAAAAGCTCTAAAGTTACTGGCGGAAATAGACGAAAACAGTTCCCGGTGGATCTGGAGCAGGAGAAATGAGAGGTTGCTTCATAAGGATTAAAAATGCTCTAACCATCGCAGGACCAGTTGGCGAAGTGGTATAGTGCCGGGATCAGCAATCCATCAAGAGATGAGGGTATGGGTTCGAATCCTGGCGCTGTGCAAAAAAAAAAAAAGATAGCAGGGAGTCATAACCTGCGAGTCATGACCTGGGTGTGGCCCGGCTCCCTTAGAGTGTCAGAGGTTCAGGGCCGAAACACTTGCTACAAGGAGTGTTTCTTCTCTGAAGGCTCCCTGTTATCTAGCTCCCCAATGAGTTTCTACCTACAAATATTCAAAAAGCTCCACAGCGACATTCAATTTAATGCGATTGTGCAGTTTAGTTTCATTTCCTGAGTCAGATGAATATATAAAGACTGCTGATTGCAGCTTGAATTTTTGAAAATCTGAGATTTTCATTGATATAACATGCCAGCCAGCACAGCACAGAGAAGTTTTTTTTTTTATTTTTGAAATGAGTTGAACTTAAATTCATAATTTTCAGAATAAAAATGATAAAAAGCATGTGCAATCATACCAATCAATAAAGCTTTATTTTATTCACGTTTAAAGGAAATATACATGATGATAATAGGAATTACGATCAGAACACAAGATTTAAGCATCAAATATTATAATTCAGAGATACTGTTAGGCCAAAAAGTTGAAACAAATCTGTTTCATATCTACAAATTAACCTGCTTAAGCCAAATATTTTCAAACCCCAAACATCATTGCAGTCCATTCAACTTCCTTTAAACAGAGTCCAGGATGTTCAGCTTAGTCCCTTTTTCCTGAGATGCCATATAAAGTATACCAAAACTGTTTGTTAGTAAACTTGGCATCTATTATCCACGTTCTTTCACACCATATTACGCATCAAAGATGTTACTTACGATGATTTATAAAACATTCACATGAAATGTACAGCAGTTCAAGAGTTAAACAATTTGAAACATCATCACTCTATTAATTCAGAAAAACATGGTCAACAAAATACATTGTTAAATGAAAATGGCAAACAGACAGAGAACTCTATTTTCTCCTGGCTAAACCAAACTATGTCATCATTGGTTGAATAGTGTTTGAAAGCAGATGGGAAAGCCTTAAACATTTAATAATCCAATGGCTGCCTGTGTTTATACTTTCCTGTATATCCTTAATGTACAAATTACGAACTTAGAAAGAAAAGTTTATCTTAAGGGGTTTTCTAGTCAGAAACCTTTTGTCATTGTCCTTGTAACATTAATATTACTTAAAATTCTATCGCCTGGTAACATAAACATAAGAGATAATTCAATCATCCTGATAACAATGTCACAAAAAATTCAATCATCTTAATAATATCAAAATTACAGAAAACTCAATCGCACTGATTACAATATTACAGAAAACTCAAATGTCCTGGTACCATTAATATAAGAGAAAATTTTAATCTCCTGGTAACATTAATATTAAAGAAAACTATATGATCCTGTTAACATCAAATTAAAGAAAATTCAATTGTCCTGTTAAAATCAATATCAGAGAAAACTCAATCATCTTGTTAACACCACTAATACAGAAAATTTAATCTTCCTGTTAACACAATACAACAGAAAACTTAACCATCCTGATAACACCATATATTACACAAAACTCAATCATCCTGATTACATCATGATACACAAAATGCAATCATTGTGATAACACCATTTACACAAAACTCAATCATCCTGATAATATCATATACTTCAGAAAATTCAATCGTCCTCTCAACACCAATGTACTCTTAATCATCCTATAACATCAATATTACATTCAGGTTCACCTACAGTAAAATAAAGTGCAAAAGCCTGATCAATAACTAGGAGTGCTATCTGAGATTAAAAAAAAAAAAACGTCATTGATGGTCAGTTCTTCTATAAAACGTTTGATAAATATAGTACATTTATAAGTTCCTCTGTAGTTGATGTACATCTGGTGTTTTCTGAGTTAAAAGTCTAGGTCAGCTTTGTTGCTGGATTCCAGTAAAAAACACAAGCATTCAAATAGCACTACATAATCTAAACAACTGTTGGCTCCTGCAAGTAAAAAACACAAGTATTGAGGTATGACTACTTTTTTAAACAATCTCCATCAATCTGGCTCTTGACAAGGCCTGTAACTCTTGCAGTGTATAGTCCTCAGACATTGGCAATTCTGGTATCAAGGTTGTCAGAGGCCTGCCAACATAAATATAATAAAAATCACAATTTTACCACTGTCACATATCCATATGCATCCTAAATAAAAAAGTATAAATTTTCCTCTGATAGAAAAGGATTAATACGAAAAAAAAAAAAAAAACAACAACAACAAACCCCTTGATAACAACCCAATATGGCTATTATTGATTAAGACTCAATGGTGATTTTCAAGTTTTTTTGTTTTTTTTTTAAGAGAGATTGCAATGTTATGATTTCCTGTTGCCCTGCATTAGGTTGTGTAACTAAAGTAAAGGAGGGATAGGGAGGTATTTTTTTTTTATCTTTCTTGCCAAGCTCAGTTTTTCACTTAGCAAAGAAACAGAACAGTTTTGAGTGTCTGAAAGGAGGAAAACATGTGTAAAACCACACAAAGCTTGTTTAGTGGCAGAAGAAGGAGGATATCGCTGATTATCCATCAGTTTAATTCAATCAGCAAAGTCTAGAATTGTTACCAAAGGCCAACATGCAAAACTTTTTATTAGCCCTCCTCCCCTACCCCAAACCCAATGCAAGCATGGCCAGCTTAGTCCTATACATGATAGGCCAATCCCTGTGCTTTTGAGGGCTATCAATATAAAAAAAATCATCCTTGCCCCAAGCCTGACACAAGTGATGACAGCATTGCTTTGTTTAAGTGCAAGCCATTTCCAATGATTTAAACCTTGTGGTTGTGAGATCTTATTTATCCAACTTAGACAAAAGAGGAGGAAGGGGAAAGAGCATGCCTAAAAGTGTAAAAAAAAATATATATACGTTAAAAAAAAAAAACACCAGGTACAAAGAGAGAGAGAGAGAGAGAGAGAGAGAGAGAGAGAGAGAGAGAGAGAGAGAGAGAGAGAGAGAGAGAGAGAGAGAGAGAGAGAGAGAGAGAGAGAGAGAAAGAGAAAGAGAGAGAGAGAGAGAGAGAGAGAGAGAGAGAGAGAGAGAGAGAGAGAGAGAGAGAGAGAGAGAGAGAGAGAGAGAGAGAGAGAGAGAGAGAGAGAGAGAGAGAGAGAGAGAGAGAGAGAGAGAGAGAGAGAGAGAGAGAGAGAGAGAGAGAGAGAGAGAGAGAGAGAGAGAGAGAGAGAGAGAGAGAGAGAGAGAGAGAGAGAGAGAGAGAGAGAGAGAGAGAGAGAGAGAGAGAGAGAGAGAGAGAGAGAGAGAGAGAGAGAGAGAGAGAGAGAGAGAGAGAGAGAGAGAGAGAGAGAGAGAGAGAGAGAGAGAGAGAGAGAGAGAGAGAGAGAGAGAGAGAGAGAGAGAGAGAGAGAGAGAGAGAGAGAGAGAGAGAGAGAGAGAGAGAGAGAGAGAGAGAGAGAGAGAGAGAGAGAGAGAGAGAGAGAGAGAGAGAGAGAGAGAGAGAGAGAGAGAGAGAGAGAGAGAGAGAGAGAGAGAGAGAGAGAGAGAGAGAGAGAGAGAGAGAGAGAGAGAGAGAGAGAGAGAGAGAGAGAGAGAGAGAGAGAGAGAGAGAGAGAGAGAGAGAGAGAGAGAGAGAGAGAGAGAGAGAGAGAGAGAGAGAGAGAGAGAGAGAGAGAGAGAGAGAGAGAGAGAGAGAGAGAGAGAGAGAGAGAGAGAGAGAGAGAGAGAGAGAGAGAGAGAGAGAGAGAGAGAGAGAGAGAGAGAGAGAGAGAGAGAGAGAGAGAGAGAGAGAGAGAGAGAGAGAGAGAGAGAGAGAGAGAGAGAGAGAGAGAGAGAGAGAGAGAGAGAGAGAGAGAGAGAGAGAGAGAGAGAGAGAGAGAGAGAGAGAGAGAGAGAGAGAGAGAGAGAGAGAGAGAGAGAGAGAGAGAGAGAGAGAGAGAGAGAGAGAGAGAGAGAGAGAGAGAGAGAGAGAGAGAGAGAGAGAGAGAGAGAGAGAGAGAGAGAGAGAGAGAGAGAGAGAGAGAGAGAGAGAGAGAGAGAGAGAGAGAGAGAGAGAGAGAGAGAGAGAGAGAGAGAGAGAGAGAGAGAGAGAGAGAGAGAGAGAGAGAGAGAGAGAGAGAGAGAGAGAGAGAGAGAGAGAGAGAGAGAGAGAGAGAGAGAGAGAGAAGTGAGGAAACCAAGCTCTCACTACTGAGGTTGGCATTTTCCCCTCATGATATTTCCAGAATAATTTATAGGGCCTGAAGAAGGTAAAAATACAAGGATTTGACATTATCTTGTTGCTCTAGGGGAACTCGCTATTGATGGGTTCCACTGTATATTTCCAGTGTTGTATTCACTAGAAATAATCTTACCTGAAAGGTGATTCTTCTCGCAAAGCCAGGAAGGTTCTCAGTAGACTGGCGGATGTTTTTGCCATCTCTGCCTGACACAGGCGGTCCTTGGAGTTTAGACAAGTGAGGCCTTTCACCCTCCCGCACAATGACATCACGCAGGGTTCCAGCTCCTCCATGTCCCGAGTGGAGGGTTCACTCTGCAAGAAACAACCATGAAAATAATCAGGGTACAAACCTGGTACTTCACACCCTAGACAATCTTGATAATAACCATTGAAACAATCAGACCAGACCACATACTTACAAGCTAGACAATGTAACTTGATAACAACCATCAAACCAATCAGACCACATACTAGAAATCTTGACTTGATAACAACCATGAAAACAATCAAACCAAATATTTCACATGGTAGACAATCTTGATTTGATAATATTAAAACAATCAGACCACATACTTCACAAGCTAGACAATCTTGATTTTATAACAACTATTAAAACAATCAGACCACATACTTCACAAGCTAGACAATCTTGATTTGATAACAACCATTAAAACAATCAGACCACATACTTCACAAGGTAGACAATCTTGATTTGATAACAACCATTAAAAAAAATCAGACCATATACTTCACAAGCTAAACAATCTTGATTTGATAACAATCATACCACATGCTCCACAAAATCTGATTCGATATCTGGCAAAACAATCAGCGCCCACACTTGGCACGCTTAACAAATCATAACTTATAACGACCATTGTGCTTTTTTAAGATTTTTTTTCTTCATTAGCTGGCATCTTAAAATACTATAGAAGAGAAGATTTTTAAAGGAAATCTGTGTTCTCAAATCATCTCTAGAGGAGCATAAATATAAGCCCAGAACAATTTCTCTATCGGAAGTATACCAAGTAGTAGGCCTTGCCAGACAAACCTTTTTCAATTGCTCCAAGCGTCTCCGCAGATATATGAAATCAAGAAAGACTTTTCCATTGCTGTTCCAGTTGAGAATACTGACACATCTGTCTGGCAAAGCTAGCTCATCTAAGAAACTCTTAAGGTAGTCATCATTATCTGGAAAAAAAGTTGCAGAGATGCAGAAATAAAAAAAAATAAAATTTTAATTGATTGATATTACTAAGTTTGGATCTGTCAGCCCTGAATTGAGAACTTGTATATACCGCTCTTTTCGCAAATGATGTGAAAAATAATTATTTACCATTGATGATAGCATCAGCTGCCACATGTCTGACCACCACAGTGTGGCTCCTGTTGAATTGTCCAGCCAGGATAAGATGACGAGCCTCAGCAGCATGGTTACCCTCCCTATGGGCCCTGACAGCCTACAAGAAAAGAATCGTAAAAATATTAGAAAGAAGTGAGAGAAGATCTGTGTGCTGTGTGTTTGAGCTAAAAAAAAAGATTACAATCTTTATCCCCGCTTAAAAAAAAAGCAATATGCAGTAAAATCATTTAAAATTTTAATGAACCTTAATTGTTTTTCAAACTGTTCAAGAGTTTGGCATTACTATGCATCAGCTTTTTGAAAGGAAAAGGTCTGTTCCTATTGATCGAGCAATGTTGCCCACTAGACTTAGAGAGGCAGAGAGTATAAAGAATGACTGAGCCGTCTTTACCTACATTCTTTTGACACCTCTTAATAAATGAAATGGTAGTAAGATACAATGGGCAGATGGCAATAGAGCAAGTCTGACGATTTCAGGTCATATGGACAGCACCTGCAAGTCTGGACCTGCTACCACCCTGACTCACACATGGGCAGTTGTATAGGCGTATAGCCATCCAGATCTCTGACACACTGCTCAAAGATTAGGAACCATAAACCACATATTCGCTGATTGATGGTAGTCTATACCACCTGCACCCCTGTGGATCACGCCTTGAAAAAAACGACACTGGCACAGTATAAAAAAAAATAACAAAAACTTTCTGTGATCCTTCAAAACTAAAGTAACATCACATGGAGGCCAAATATCATGAGATCAGTGAACAAAAGCTTTTAAATGTTAAATTGATAATAGTTTTGTTATTTCTTTTTTGTCCCGTAATTATAAAATTGTGTGCCTATTTCTTTTCAAATCTTGCGTTATATGCATTATACTATTTATAGACACACATGCTTCCTTTTGGATCCTTTATAATTACCAAGTTATCCTCCAAGTGTTGTGTTTTTGCTTTTTACTTGGATTTACTAAAAGTTCTTATTAGTAAAACCAAACTCCACAGAATCTGATGACAAGAAAGTTTTCGTTGAAGTTGCATTTAATGTGACTGATGAATATGCAGAAAAAGGCAATCTAATCATGAACCAAATATATATGTTATGGGGGCATCCTAAATATTTATAGATAGAACATGTGCATTTTCTTATTCACAGTTGGATATTCTTTCACCTCTGACCAGCCCGATCCAATTCCTGCCTTTGTTTCTTCACCACATTATTATGCTACATTAATGTAATAAAAAATTTCATTCACATCTAATATATATGTATATATATATATATATATATATATATATATATATATATATATATATATATATATATATATATATATATATATGTATAAGTAAATAAAATAATAAAATGAATACCTAGATACATGACTTTACCTTAAATGAAAACTTGTATTGATTGAAAGTAACTTACAATCAAAGATTATATTTGAAAACAAATAAAAAATATCGAATATATCATCCAATGGGAGATCATAAAATAAGTGAAGCCATATACCCCTGAAAATAAAGTGCGTACCCTTTGTTTAGAAGAGAAATTTTCAAATTATGACCAGATCACCAACATTAAACGGCAGAAAGGAGATTTGACATTGCATTCATAAAAAGCATTTTCTGCTTTTGAACACCAAAAGTCACACAGGCTCGAATAGAACTATTTATTATTGTTAATGCTTCTCTTTGTCGAACACTGGCATACAATGCAAATATAACCATCAAGAATATACATACATATATATATATATATATATATATATGACCCATTGCCAAATAAGGCATATCTGTATACGTCACTGCAGTACTTGAGCCATAACATAATGTCTAAACTACGATTCTATCTATAACTTGGCAAATTTATTAAAATGTAAATAATCCACAGACATGCAAAATTTTATTTTGATTGATCAATTGGTTTTTATTTTACAGACTTCCAAACTATGAAATCGGTACTAAAATCGACCGTGAAAATCTATCATGAAATAAACCTTACAGGAAACTGCACTCTAAAATCATTTTAAGAAGGCTTCAAAGGTTACTTTTCTCTCCTGAGACATTGGAAGGAGTGTAGCCATGGGTCCCAATGCTTTTTTAATGAAAAAAATCATTGATTATGTCTTACGTGGTGTTTTAAAAATTCCTAACTTAAAATAAGATTTTCCCGTCAAATACACCTAGGTGTTGGAATCTACCAAAATCTAATACATGTCTAAGAAACTAGCTCTTTTTTTTTTTTTTAAACCGTGGCGAGGAATTCAGCTGGGTTGAAAAATAATTTTAAAACCCCAAAAAATAAGTGGTCGGGGGTTGAGTCTAGTCTTATTATCGCCAAAGTGCATTTTCGGGTCAAAAACCGTGACGAAAATTAAGCGAAAAAAACAAAGCGGACAAAATATTAACAACCTCATTTTTTAAATTATAAATTCTCTGGATATTTCCTAATTTCAAGATTTCAAAGTTATTTAAAAAAGAGAAAAGTTGTTTTGAACATCCGTTTGCCTTGTCTGATATTACTTTCGAAAGAAGATCTCGTGACACGATGACTGTAACAGATTCTGATGGTGGGGGTGATCTGTTAGGCTCTGTTTGTCTAGGGGTTTGAAAAGATATACAGCCAATCACACGACTCGTCCGCAGAAAATAAGTCCGAAAGTCCGCAAGTAAAGATTGCAAACTGGTTAATCCAACACAAGAGCTTGACTGTACAATATCTGTAGGTTGACTCAATAATCATTCACTGTAGGTAGACTTAACGATCACTCACTGTAGACTTGATGTTGACTCACTGTAGACTCGATGTTGACTGACTAAATATAATTTGGATTCTTATTTATACAAAATCTCGTCGAATCATCCAGAAAAGGAATTACATAAATCATAAGAGAACATTCTCGGTACAAGTCATTAGCAATTAGCAACCAATCAAAACAAAGGTAAACAAGGGGTGACGAGATCATTACTATGCTAGAACCAAGTCGGAGATTCGAGAAAAATCTTGACCATACAAGTGCGGGCTGTGTTCAATAAACAAAACTAAGTTCTTAGGCTTGAAATAAAAACGTTATGCAACTAATCAACTAAATAAGATAATGTACATAGATCTAGCCGATCCGCTACCCAAAAGTTACGCACCAAAAAAGGGTGAGGAAATGAACAGATCAACTTATAGTACATTGCGTTACAATGACCTTTCCCATTTTTCGCGTCAAACTAAGAACGGCTCTTGAGAGTTAGTCCGACCGGTAGATCTACCCTGCATAACATCGCATTCAAAGTCTCTCAAATCTATCTTCACAGGTGAGTTCTGTTTAACGATAGTTTTTTTTTATTTCGCTATGACTTCTTTTCTCTTTTCATAACATTAACTTGTTTTTGGATAACTTACTAAAGAGTCAAGGAATTGACTATACTGTCATGGCGTCTCACTCGTCATTTTTGTGTAAGTTACTTGGAAAATGTAGATCTAGATAATTCATCTCAAGAAAAGGCATCCATCAAGTTCTGCATAGTCGTATTCTTTGTAACTTGGAAAGTATTAATATGAATTTTCGGTTTTTCTTATTGTTCTCACAAATATTAGGATCTTCTCTCACGGTTTTTCTTATTGTTCTCACAAATATTAGGATCTTCTCTCACTTAACACGATTTGACAAGATTGTTTTCACGTTAAACCATATTTTTCGGAAAAGTTACGAAAAGGTTCGGATTTAAAGAAAAGTCATGGCTTTTTTTAAGAAGTGTAGACAATAAAGCTAGAACAGTTCTCCTAATCTTTTGAAATTTATATTTAGTTTTAGAGCCAACATGTTTTGTGCATTTATAAGAGCTGTGAGACAACTTTTACAAAATTGAACAGGAATAACTTCTTTGTCAATTTGTGTAAGTTTGATAGATCGTTTCCAGTCTACGTCCTCGTTCGTGGGCCCTGGTTAACGTCTTTGGCTGGACGGCTGAAGATACTGGATGCGGGGGGTCGGGCTCGGCGATGCCAGTGTGGGTCTGGTGAGCCCGACCTTGGACGAGATTTCACAGGGGCTTTTTCATGAAGCGTTCGCAAGCGGTGGCGAACGCAGGAGCCGTGGCTGCCAACGGCGATCAGCCTCCGGGCGTCTTAGGCGGCATTCGCGCCCGGGCTCTCCCTGAAGTCTCTTAGTGACATGCCGCAGGTCTTTTCTTTTCCCCCGGAGTGTGGCCGGCGCTTCCGGGGAGTAGGCTCAGGCCGGCGCCTGCGATGCAGGTCCGCTCCCCTCTTAACCGACGGGTGCCGGTAGAGCTCCCCTTCGGGGGACTCGAAACTTTCACCGCGAGTCAAAGCGGTACGGTCAGGGCGGGTAGCGGCCGGCCCGGGAATTCGATCGCAGTAGACGGTGGATATTCCCGATATGGGCCGGTTACTTGCAGCCCGACACCCTAGTCCGGGCTCGTGTTTCCTCTTGGTGGGTGGGAGGGATGTAGTTAGGTGGCACTGGGTTTGGGACCTCAGGCCTCGCCCCCAGTTGGTTAGCTCAGCTAGGATACACGACGGGTCATTGGCGGAGTGCGCGTCGGTCCACAGACGCGCCCTCAAAACTCGATCCAAAACTGGCTTTATCCTGCGACGTCTAAGATTTTACGCTGGAAGGGTGAACAATCCCATCTCAGCACTTTAGGCAACCTCAAACTTGGAAGGGTCGCTATAACACTTCCTCTCTCCCGGCCCGGGTAACGGACCTAGCAGATAGCCACTATGGCTACCCCTATACCCACTAAATGCTGGTCCTACCCAGTATAGCACGATTGGTACGGGAGCCAATCTGCTATAGCACTATAAAAACTTATGGTGCACTACAAAGGACTCCTCGGGATGTCCGGGGAACCAGCCTGACGAAGGCGGTTTTCCCAGTAGTCTATTAGAATTTAGATAGATCTAGTTCTAGTTTTTGGAGAAGTGCAGGAAACCTGCATTTTTCATTTTGTTTTCTTTTGAAAAATTCTATGAATGATACTATGTGGCTTTTATATCTACATATGTTACAGTAGTCAAAGGTTTAGAGAGAATATGCTGACAAACTTTCCCAAAATTGCTACAGGACATTGTTTTCTTTGAAACTGATTTGGCTAAATTAAGCAAAATGAAAATTATAAATATCTAGATCTAGATCATAATGCAAAATCCATATATGAGAAAATTGTATCAGTTTATGACAGGAAAGAATTTGTTTTTAACTCATTCAAGGGTAAGATTGTGCAAAAAATATAAGGGGCAGGAAAATGTGCTTGTCTTTTTGTGTAAGTGAACCAATTCCAAGAATAGTAAATAAATTATTATATTTTCTCTCCTGCTTCATTTTTATAAAGTGTGCCAAAACAGCAACTTAATTTTAATGTTTAAATATTGATAACTTAAAGAAGGTTTTCAACAATCTAGATCTAGATCTAGGTGCAAACTTTCAAAGGATTTAATCTATAGAGCACTGTTTTCATCATGTCAGATAGCCACCATTCCTGAAAGTAGTGCAAGTTCCTATTTCTGGAAATTAAGTTATTATTTTCAAATATTATTTCTTAAAGTTTATTATATTAGTTGTTGGGATAAAAATGCTTGGAAGTAGTGGTCCAGTTGTAATGCTTATTTCACAGTCTAGTTTTGATTTCTATGGATAGAATGAAATGCTTTTTATAAATTTAATAAAAATCCACACACCAGATACTGTTTGTTGTTAACATTAAAACATTCACACTGTTTCACAAGATGAAATCTATGCAGCTACCTCTTAATTGGACAATATGTTTAATAATAATGATTTATCACTCAGGACAACTTTTACCAAAGTAGAAGGAGAATTTGAACATTTTTTTTATTTTTTATTATACAGATGGCAGATAACATCAATCATGCAGCAGACAATAATACAAACCCTTTAAAGCGGTTACCAGTGCTGGTAAGAATTTTATTCAAATTTTCCTCTTGAATAATCATTCAGCATTATTTTTTGTCTAGATATTATGAAGACTATTACATTTACCCTTTTGACAAACAAAATTTTTGGTCTTTAGCACAAGTAATCAAGAGGTCAAGGATTTTTTCACTTCCATCTATTCTTGTTAAGTGTAGCAGTTATTACTGGTATTTGTTAGCATCATGTATGATAATTATCCATTTTAGAAGTTTCACAATCTAAACAGCTCTACTCCAGCTATAGTAAGAGCACCACAGAAAATTAAAAGGTCAATTTAATTACTATAAAATCTCTTCATGCACACAATTTTCCATTTCTTTTTTATTAAAAAAAAAACCAAAGAAAAAATAACATCACTTGGAGGAGAGATTATGTAGACTCGACTCCTCCTTTTCTGTTGTTTCAGTTTCTACTCAAGCAAGTGTTATTAGTCAAGAGGCTAAAAAGAATCTAATCCTGATTTTCGTCTCTAGAATTGCTATTACATGATTTTAGATTTGTCTTTAGAATAAAATTTAAGCCATTTAGAATGGTACCTTTCAATAGTCTCTTTTTTTTTCTTTTTCAGTGAACAGTTTTTCATGAATTTATGGCGAAAGAAAAAGAAGCTTGTTCGTCCAAAGAAAACAAATAAAAGCCAAGTATGAGGCAGAATACCGTGCTAGGCTAAAGACAGATGCTGAAAATGGGCAGCCTATTGCTTGAAGCAGAAATTACTGGTAAAGAATTGTTGGGGCAACTTAAAGCAGGAGGAGGAGCAAAATATAAAAAGCAGTATGACTATGAGATACAAATTGAAAAAGACAATGACTCTACTACAGTGTGCCTGAAGCTGAAAATACTCAGCTTGAATATTACAAATCATTTACATTGTAGTTGTGAAGCTGAAATTTTAATTTTATTTGGTCAATTTTTCTTTAGTTGAATCTACAAAATATGTTTCTTGATATTGTTTACAGAAATGTATAGTATATGATTCAAGTTTAAGGTGGTTTCCTGATACCTGAAGAAAATTTTTTTTTCAGTTCTGTTAACACTTTAGACTTTTAAAGCATATGATTTGAAGTTTTTAAAATTGGCTCATCATCAAATAGTAGTTGCTGCAAGGCTTCTCATTTCATCTAAGATGCAAGACATATTACATGTTTAGGTGTCAATGAAAAGCCCAATTTAAACACAACTTATCAAGAACATTTCTCAATGCAAATTAGAATGATGAAAGGTCAGTTGAAATGCATCTGATGCTTTATGTCTTGAATAAAATTTTATTCTTGGTGAATTGTATGAAAAAATACTTAAGTGACCAGTTTGCTGTATGCATAGTTCAATCTCATTTGATTTAAATAAATGTCATAAAATCATATTTTAAATAGGAGTTGTAAATTTTCATGCTATAATCCTAGCAAATGTATATGTTTACAAAAAGGCCCATTCTTTGCAACTTTTTTAAATGAAAGGGAAATATCAAATTGGATGAAATGATTATCATTATGATTTCTAGCTTTTTATTTCTGTATGACATTTTGTGACAGGAAACAACAAAGACAACATAGCCTTACTGCGGATGACGGAAGATAGGGACAGTTGGAGAATCATGATCGCCGATGTACAGGGCATTTGAGAGAGAGAGATGACATACATCTCCTCTTCTTTGAATTATATGAATTATATGTCCACAGCTTGGAAAGTACTAATGTGTGCAAAATGCTTGTTTTTAGATAAAAGAGTAATACTGTCTACAATAAAGTATACCAATAATTTATTTTGATTTTCATGATGCAACATAATTTCAATAAACTTTCTTTGCATAGTTCTTTATTTTTTTAAATCTTTGACATGATCAGTGTTATGGAATTTGTTAAAGAGTTGCAGTTCTTTGTTTGTTTATCAGTTCTTTCCTTAGTTCGTTTTTGACCTGACAATTTTTCATGAAAATCAAAACTTAACAAAGATAATGACAAGAAAATAGAACCTCTTAAATTAATTTTTTTTAAATTCATTCACAAGTCTCATTCTTGAGTAGTTGAACTTATTAGCAGAGAGGGGCGTGACTTCTTTACATTTTTTAACATATATTTTTTATGTTTATGTAGTTTTTTTTATAATGGTACAGTCTAATGAATAGAAGGATACAAATAATTTTGAACACATTCCCAAACAATAACCCTGATGGATAGGCAATTTTAGACCAAAGAACCATTACACGTAGTTCTTAATGATAAATTTATGAGTCTGTGGAGTACTTCCAAATAGTACGGGGTCTGATATTTTTCATAATATACTCTTACAACATATAATCCTTTAAAAAAAAAATATTTGTTCAATTAAGAATGTTTTGACTATGAGCGCTTGAAAAAGATGTTTTTTTCATGTTATTTTACGTATCAAGGGCAATTTCTGGCTAGAATGAAGAATAAACATCTTATTTAAGCTTTTATCCTAAATTAAAAGATTATTGCAATGTTTTTTCGCTTTAAGTGTATCCAAAATATGATTATTTTAGAGTAAAATATCAATAACTCCATTTAAATATTGCGTAATCAATCAAGGGCAATAACTCTGTTAATACTGAAGTACTTATATAAAAAAGTATATAATATCTTCAACAAAGGTCTATACTACAACTTTGCTTCTTTGAGTTGTATAGAAATGTCTATAACTTTCAAGATAAAGGCATGCCATATGGGCGCAAAAATACTAAAATCATGATAGATCCAAGCTACCTGTATTTGGCAATGGGTCATATATAATTATGTGCAATTCTCGAGAGGTGAACTCTAAAGCTGTACATTAGACCTGGAATTTATTTTGTCTCTCTTTGTCTCAAACTTGTTCAATATCAAAGAGAAAGTTGTAAATTTATTGAAAAAAAAATTTGGATACTTTTTTAAAAATATTTTTTTTGTAATGCTTGGTTTTCATAACCATAGAATGATGTTCTGGACGTTACTGATGACACAAAAAGATTCAAATTTAGCTACCTTTGAAGCAAAAAATTTATACCCTTAATACCTAGAGTGAAAAAATGCACGTAATTATACATTAAAATATGATAGTTGAAAAGAAAGACTCGTAATTTATGGAAGTAAATGGATTCAATTTGTGTCATTGTGAGATCCAGAAAAACTTCATCCAGAATTTTTTTGTTTGCAGCTTTTAAAATTATTTACATTTAATTTTAAGCTGACTGCATTTGATTCCTAGCCAAGAGTTACAGTCTAGGACGTCTACAGTGTTGATTAGGGTTCTAAAAATTAATCAATGAGCATTTTGTCTTTCCGGATGTTACGGTCACACAATTTTCTGTCAGTTATAAAATCTGGAAGATTGCGAAGAACTAATATAATATTTCACAAATTGTTGCAAATAATTATCAAACTTTAAGATATCCACCAGTCAATTTAGCTAACTTAGGATTAAAGAGCAATTGAAGATGGACACAGAAATAGTCTTATATACTGGTTTTCATCAATACAGATTGATCTTCCCAACGTTACTGATGACAAAACGATTGAAGTTTAGCTACCATATAAGCAAAACAAACCATACTCAGAGGGAGAAAATTGATGTTATCAGTCATTAAAATATGACAAATGAATAGCAAGACTCGGTCATAGTTAATGGGTCCATTGGATTTCAATTTTTGTCATTATAACATGCGGAAAAACTTGTTCCAGAATTTTGTGTTTGGAGCTTTTAAATAGATTTAGACTTCAATATAAACTGCCTCCATTGTTGGTTCCTCATCCAGATCTAGAGTCTGGAGTGTCTATAATGTTGATAAAGATTCAACAAACCAATCTGTGAACATTTTGTTCTCCCAGATGTTACAGTGAAATAATTTTTTGTCATTGCAATACATAAATCTACAACAGTTCACACGTCTTTGTAACTAATAATCAACCTGAAACTAAGTTAAAAACTTTACCGACCCTAGAATTAAGAAATAATTGAAATTAGACTTTAAAAGCCCATAGAAACGGTAGTAATGGACCTATTTGCGTCATCATAACATGGGAAGAACCAGTCTTAGTATTTGTTGCTGAAATGCTTAGGTTTATCTTAAAAATAAAATGATTAAATCTTTTGAAACAAGTACTTGAAACAAAAGCATCGAAAACAGCTGTTCAGATTTATATGAGGCCTTAAATGCTTCTGGTCGTTATGGTCAGAACTTTTTTTTTCTGGACGTACCATGGCGATGACAGAAATGGAAATGAATGGCCCCTTTGACTATTGAGACTAGTGTAGAATAAAGAAGGTTTCACAAGAAGAAAGATCATTTCTGGTGAACTTGACAACAATGGTTTAGTCCAGAAAGTGAAAGTAAACATGAACAAAGTATATTCTGGACGTTATAATATGATATGAAACAACCTTCTTTGTTTTCTGAGACACAATCAGATTTTAGAGTTTGCATTCACCCTGTATATTGCAGGGAAGTGGATTCTATTTTTAGCACTCTTCTCTGTACAAGCATGTAGCAAGCTAGCTAGGCTTTTATAACAGCTGATCTCCTCTGCTGAAAATAGGCCTCTCAATGACATAGAGCACAACATCCAGAGGCAGATATTAAAGATTAGATTTCAAAGAAATTGTACTCTCTGTTAGTTCCGTTTTTCATGTGAAAAGCTATTGTATGACAAAAAAAAATGAAAAAAATATATGGGTTTTAAGAACATAGTTGGCCACTTTGTGAAAACAACCACTCAAAAACACCAGTATTTTATGTGGCGTTTTTTGCAGACGAAATGGTAATTGATTTCATACAAAACTGAACAGAATTAAATTATGTGGTTTTAAAGGTACCATAAACTATACCTACTTTCTCCTCAACATGTACTTGGAAGAATACATCATCATTTTTATTAGAAAATCTTTTTGAAATTGGTAAAAAAAACCTGTATGAAATCAACCAACTAGGCTACTATTGACCTTTTGAGAATTGCTCACACACACACACAGAGGGAATTTGCATATATTGACATGCTCTGGTGAATAAAAAATTATATCAATTAAAAAAAATACAAAGTTGAAGAAAAAAAATACCAACAGCAAAGACAAATAGGAAAATGCTTAGGAAAAAAGGACTAACAAAAGTTGGTGTGTAAAAAAAAGGACTCTTTTTCTCCCCAGTTTTTTTTTTTCCTTCTTGTGAAATGGAGTTATGTGTATTGTCTCTGCTATTTCCCATTTAAGCAAATGATAATTTTTTTTTTATTGTCAACATGTGTCAGCACTTTGATCTACATCTCAATGCTCAAGTTTTTTCTTGTTATAGTCATGGTGAAATCTGATGATAATAGTCTAAGGTTTACTGT
>JAWDGP010001162.1:0-50000 GCA_033675545.1 Elysia crispata | reverse complement strand
TTCCAAGTCATTAATGATTTTTGAACTTTCAGAGTGTGTAATTTGTCATGCAAATGTAACTATAGAACTTGGCTCTGATTCACAAAACACTTTTCATAATCATATGTTTCAGTTATTTCATTGTCCACACGTGTTTTTGACTAACACTTTTGCTAACTGATAACATTAAAAAAATCTGTTCCAAGTCCATGTCACACCCAATCTTGACAAAACATTTTTTGCCTTTTTTGACAGACAGAAATACTAATTCTTCAATATACTGCTTTCAATTTGTTCTGAAATATCATTTTCTTCCCAAGATACTCCAAATTTTTGTTCTTGCAGAAAGCAATAACCAGTTAATAGGCAATTTATTTAAGGAGAATGAGACAAAATACCATAAGTGCATAGCAAAGGCTCTTTTCCAATCGAGACCTTCACAAGTGTTGACAGGAATCTCCTTTGCATGCCACACTAACTGACCAGCCAGCAGACAGTAAATTTTCTGACGCAGTTCACTGATGAAATCAATAGCCTGAAGATGCATTTAAAAAAAAGTGAAAAATGATACGAAATACTTGTTTCAAATCAAAATAAGAAAACAACAGAAAAATAAAAAATTAACAAGGCCATGGAATAATATGCAATTTATTACATTTTCATGCACAAGAGCAGTTCTAAAATTACTACCTATGTTTTTAGGTATCCCAATAAAGCGAAAGTAAAGCTGTTAAATATCACTATTCCTGTTCACTGAAACAAAGTAATACCTCAAACTGTTTTCTTTATCTGACTTCTCACCAAATGGCTCTAGTAAAGAAGGCTGTCTTACCCCCTGCTCTGCCCAACTCTCGAGCTGCATAGCCAGCATGTGGCGCGTGATGGGTCCCCCAATGCTCTGAGCTAGCAAGAGAGCCAGCCTGAAGTCTCCAGCTCTCTGAGCTAGCACACATGCTGAAGATACATCCCGAACAGTGAGCTGGGAAAAAACTGCCCGCAGATATGCCTCTGGATTCTAAAAAGGATATAAATATAATCATTATAGAATGAGGAGGATAAAAAAAGAAAATCCAATTCAAGTCCTTGTGTTTTCTAGTGAAGTTCCTTGGTATCTAAGGAATCTAAAAGAAGTGAGATAAAGTACAAAGGATAGTATCCTTACATTTAACGAACAAGTCTCCATCTCCTCTGCCACTTTAGAGGCACTGGTTTCAGTTAACCACTTAGACACTGCCTCTCTACGCAACTGCCGCTCTCGGTAACTATCATCTTTTTCTGTATGAGAAATAAAAAGATAAGCAGATTTTAGAAATTAATGCATCAATTAACTTTAACTATGAGCTGTGAATTAAAGTGATGGCAATAAAACGAGCAATTATTTACACAATAGGCTATGAACAAAAAAATTTATACTTATCCTCTTATTGCATCAGCTTTCAGAGCACTTTTCTCCTAGGAAAACTTTCACTTTTAAGAGCAAAACGGTAGAACGACACAGATAATAAACTCTTCAAACTGACATTGACCATATTAATACCATATATTTTAACTGCTGGTAGTGGTGTGATGGGATGTATGGCTGAATTTGCCACACCTGTAATACTTTTTGAAGATGCCATCTAGCTATGAAAAAAAATCCGGAACTTTTCCCACACACCCAAAAATGTGTATACCTGGAGGCCATGCGACTTGAAACATAACTCTTGAAAATCCATTTAAGGAGTTAAAGAAATAAATAAAAGGTAAGAGAGTATCATCGTATAAACATACAATACAAATAGAAAGAAAAACATTACTCTCCTCTTCAAGAGGTGGATTTATGGGATGAGCTTCCTTCCAAAAGTATGAGAACTCTTTTGCACAGCCATACAACATAGTTTACAAACACAATTTAGTAACTGCGAAGTGCATATTATACATGTGGGGCATTGTTTTTTATTTATCAGTTAAGTTCTTAGCCTTCAAGTAAGGAAAAATGTAGAACAATAAAAAAAATCTGGCATCTCTGACTTGCGTGTGGGGAAATATTCAGAGAGTTATAAAATCTGAAGATTCCAGTTAAAGGTCTGCTCTGCGAATATTTATCCATCTAAATTACAACTCTAAAGAAGTGCAATTGGTGAAAAATACAACAGGGGGTCCTTCTGCACTGAATATAATACATAAAAAATGAAAAGGGCATAAAAAGTGCAATTAATCAATCAGGTGTTCTACTCTTTAGTGTAAGCGATCATCAACTTTCACACATCTCTATCTCTCATCACTTTCAGTGCATCTGTCACATGACCTACTTTTAGGCCCTTTGTTAGTCCATCCAACATCTTTTCACCCTGTTTTCCTCTGATCATTCCCGTTCGATTTTTTTTCTCTTCTCATCACAGGGCCAAAAAATGTTACATGGCGTTTATGTATTCTATTTATGAATGATCTTGTGACAGCTTCTAGTAAAACTGTTTCGTTTGATTTCTTTGCAGTCCATGACATTGCTAGCATTCTCTGTAGGAACCCAATTTCTGATGCATCCAGTTTCTTTTGTACCTTTCCAAATTGTCCAGGCCTGGCATTGATACATCAGGATGGGTTCAATATAGCACTCGAGGGGTCCTCTTCTCGTATGAATCGAGATGTGGTTATTTGTTAGTTTTGATTTCGTTCTATGGAAATTCTTTTTTACTTGCGCTATCCTTGATGCAATTTCAGTATTGTTGCGTCCATCATTTGATATCAAAGTACCCAATTATTTGAATTGATCCCTTTGGTTGAGTTTATTCCTGTTGATAAAGATGTTGATATCTCAGCAATCATTTTGATCGACAAAAATTTACTTGTGTCATTTTGCTATTCAATTCCAACCCTTTCTTCTTCAACAATGAGTAATATTGGCTTTAAAAACCAGATTAAAGGGGGAAAAACAAGAGCAAAGCCATCACACTTAGATAACAAGAATTAAAATTTATGAATGTCAACAAATATAAAAATAATTTTCAAACATACCTAGATCATCTGCTTGAGACAGGTTACCCCAAAGTGCAACACATAAACCTAAGACAGAATCCATGTGACTCTGAACTTGACTATCTGGATGAGACTCTGGTAAAACACACATTCATAGATACATGAAGCAATTAATTTGTATGCCGAAAGAAGTTTGACACAACAAACGTAATTTTTAGAGGCAAAGAAAAACACAAAAGGAACACAATAATTAAAAAAAAAAATGCTTCAGAGCGATTTGAAATATTTCATAGATACTTTCTGTGATATTTGTTTATTCTTTCTTAAAACTAAACATTACAGTGGAATCTATTCCCAATTATGTTTCATCTTTTTGATTTGGGGATATCTAAGGGCTCAAATATTTTAACACACATACTCATATCTGTGAGCCGAGCCTTGACCCTGTCAGCCAGCTGATGAAGGGCATCCACGCCAAAGGCAGGGACGAATTTTGGACAGCTTTTCTCCATTGACACCCTGGCATGTTGTAGCTGAACTTCCAAAAACTCCTCCAGCTGCTTCTACAAAAAAACAACCACAAAATTACAATTTGTAAAGAAAAAAAATTTACAAAATTTTATAAATATGAGTCATTTTAACTGATCCTGGGATTAAAAATGAAGCTCAAATCTAATATTAAAATTTGTTAGTTATGTCACTGAATATTAAATCTTATGCATGAAACTGTATAGTCATGTCAATTAAAATGAATTTCCCTTAGATCTACATATTATCTTATACGCAAGCAAAGAGCAAGTGTGCTCCATTCTTTGCTATAAATAAGTTGAACCACTCACACAGCTGGGTACATCCTTGGGATGCATGTAGTCTGTAATCTGAACCTGTTCTATGTGGCTGAACCAGCCTTTCATTCGGCCTGGAGTCTTCACACGGCCACTCACATAGGGCAGCACAAACATATTCTGAGGCTCCTCCTCTACAAAACATACAAAACATCTTTATATAGAACTCCATCAACCCCTTCAGTTCAGATTATTTTTTAGGCTTTCTTCACGAGTAGCTGCATTACATCTTTTTCTTTGAAGTTGTCAAGAGTTACACCAAAACTTTTTCAAGTTAATTTCTATTTGTCTGTGGCCTGGCCAAGATCTTATAACTCTCCACTTTCCCTCTTCATTGGATACCACCAACCACACCCACTCAGAGAATAATTGTAAGTTAAGACTAGGGAGACGCTTCTGTGAAAAGAATCTGGTATCACAAGTATACTGTGAAACCACTATTGGAGAGTAGCCCCTACAAGATTTATATTGACATCTTCAAAGTATATTTCAGCTATACTACTTTATGTTGTAAAAATGATTTAAAAAAAAAACAACCCTTGCAGTTAATGGATAGCACAACAGAAGTCAAACGCAAAAGGCCTGTGAGAAGCCTTCAGATGATCAAAACTCAGTAAAATTGGTCTGTGATTGGTCAGAGAATTCAAGGGGTAGAAGTGATTCTTTTGCAACAGATCGACTGTGTCAGGAGGTGCTGTCCTGTCATCAAATTAATGCACAACTGTGTTTCAAATATTATTCAAAACATTTTTTAAATATTAAGTTTCTGTCACATGTTTTATAATGGTCAGCCATGTACTCTAAGATAATAGGTATAAAACACTCTGTCCATGCATGAAAGTAGGACAATTAAAGAAAATACTAATGAAATTTTTTTTCCTCACAAACTATTCCCATAATCGTAAAAAAAGTTATCTTCCTTTATGACAAGACCAGGGATTTTTAGGCTCCTGTCAAAGAACAATGTTTTAAGCTAGAGGGCTTCAAACGTAAAAAAACCAGGTTTTCAAGGTTGCCCACTTTTTAGTATCTTGTGAACAATCATCCATTTTTCTACTTTCTACCATGTCAACAAGTTTCCATTTCCAAAAGCAACTTTAAACAATATTTTTTGTGTGTTTTTGTGAAGATACCTTCATCTCTGCATGACAAGTATCCTAACTTTAATAGTGTATTTCTCAGTTTCTCGTTCAGTTTCTTGTGTTTGATTTTCAGTTATATCTTAGCCAAATATTAAAATATTAAAAAATTTAAACTTTTATGCAAGGAATTGATGGGGCTTTTAAGAACATTTCTAAAATCTAGTCAGTGAGCCTAAAAAAACAGCATTATGACTAATTTTTAGTAATGTTTAGACCCACGGGCATACAATTTTCTCCTAATGTGACCCCTTTAGTTAACAGATACTCTTAGAAAGAACGTTAAAAATATACTGAAAGTACAGCTGCAATTGGTTTCATTAAAAAAATTTAGTCCAAAAGTGTAAAAGGCAGAAATGTTCTGGCCGCCTATCTTTAAAGCATATTTTTAAAAGATCACTTGCTCTTATTATATTGAATTTCTATCAGACCATTACTGGTTTCTCTAGCTATCATTTTGCCGTATTGAAAGAAAGCCAATGTAGAAAAATGAGGAACAACCGTTGGATTGAATTTAGGAAAAACAAAAGCCAGAAGGTAGGAAGGATGAGCTTTACACTAGTGAAAATTCAATGCTGACTAGAACTTGAGAGCATGTTCTGCCATGTGAACAAGAGTTCTACATGAAAAAAATTCTACATACTTAGCACCTAAAGAAAACCTTGCCTCTAAAACATGGTCTTTTTAGCTCACTTTGCAAACTGCCAATATTAGGGAAAGAGGAGCACATGAGAAACTGACGTGACATTAGTCTTGGCTCACCTTGCAAACCCATCAAACGGCCACTATGTGCAAGAGTCCAGGTTGGACCCCAACCAACTCGGAAGCTGCGCCCCATGAAGCAAGCAGCATCAACAAAAGTTTTCTGTTTGTTGTGGATCAATGATTCCTTAAAGTGTACTGGTCCACGATAGATTTGGGTTCCGTTGATTCGCTGAGGAAGGTCACTAGGCTGCAGTCCACTTGGAAGGAGCTTATGTTCCATGATGGGAGGTTGCATGAAAGTCTGTGGTGATGGCCTCACAGACTGACTTTCTCTTTGAGTTCTTGCATCAAAGACACCTGATGATATGAATTTACATTTATCTAACTACAAAGGATTAACATTTACAAAAAAAAAAAGCAACAAATAAAAGTTTGCATGCTTCATAGCTTTTAGACTCAAACCTGTCTCTAGAAATGGCTTTTCATGGCACTCTTTAGTTAGTGACTGCAAACCTTATAAGTTATATTCAAATATATCGTGACCTTTCTATGCAATGTGTTGATCCATTGTAAAATATTATTAAGTTCTCGTAGCAATGATATAATCCGGCCTAATCATTGTGCATCTCTCACTTCCCACCCCCTAAATATATCAGAAATGGCTTGGAAATGTTTAATAATAGAAAAAAGCTGCCAATAAAGCCATACTTTGTGTAGGATTTAATGTTCTTTGGTCAGGGTGGTGAGCAAAAACTGATTTACTACATAGGCAAATAGGTGCTCAATACCAAAACATACCTGTTGTAAAAGATTATTATTATATCCTGAAAACTGTCATAAAAAATACCAAAGCAATTATTTCAATTTCTAAAAGAGAGAGAATCAATTCTAAAAGCTGCTTTGTTTAAATGCACGTCAATGAAGTTTCAACAGGTTTGATGTCATTTCTATTTATTATTTCACTCTCACCCTCAACAGCTGACAATACAAATTTACAACCTCATTAATCTTAATAACAAACAAGACATCAAATTTATGACTTTTTCTTTACTATTGTTCAACTTAGCTAGGCAACCTATTCTGACGGATAAAAGGCCTTGGAAGAGATTTGAGGAGAGTGCTTGCCTGATTTTCCAAACACGGAAGGTTCATAGCCTTCCTTCTCACTGTGATCCGAGAAAGCTGGTGATTGAGGCAATGAGAGACTAGTAGGGTACTTGAACAGACCTTGTAAGCTTGGTTTACTTCGCTCCACAGATTTCTTCCACAGTGACCTCATGTCATCTTCATAGTCATCCATATCTTCCTGCACCATCTGCTTCTCTTTCTTACGAGCAATGGCTACCGACAAATATATTTCAATAAGACAGTTTTTACCCTGCACTCTGATAAAAAAATAGTTGTGATCTAATCCTTAATAAAGGCGGTGAAAATTCAAGTATGTTTAATTGTTAATTTTCTGTTTTAGAGATAATAGAAATTAGAATGCACCCAGAATATAGTTTATTGCATAAAAAAAAGATTAGATTCATTCTTAATAAGAGATTAACAATCAACTTAAAATGATCATTTAAGCAATATAAAATGCAATGGAATTTTATTCGTTTTTTTTTTTCTTTATCTGACATAAATACAGTTAATACCCTACACAAATGATGCTTAAAAAATGAAATATACCATGAAACAACAAACTGATTTTAAAAACATCTATGAGCAAAATGCTATAGATGTGTGATCATTACAGCGTTAATTAAACAATCCACTTGTCAAAAAATATTGATATTAAAAGCCAAAAATAAACAAAGAATAAAAAAGACATTAAAAGAAAAAAAAATCAAAGAACCATAAAAAATGTTAATTTAAACAAATAATCCTGACAAAGCATGTGAAAACTTTATTTATTTGGTATGAAACAAAAACAACAACGAAAAATTGCACCCATATTCTATGACTTAAAAAAGATGTCTTGCATTTAGCCCAAAGCAAACATTTGTGATGAAAATTTCATATCAAAACTTCTTTTGTGATACTAGATAGAAAAGGCACCCCAAATCTTTCCAAAACACACCTAAATGAAGGGACAAAATACTTCAGACAGTCCACATGCCTGAAGTTTCTGATAAGTCGAGGTGCTAATTTAAAATAATTTTTTTTTAAATGGACTTAACTGTGCTAACACAAAATACAGTTTATTGTTTGCACGATGAGGAATTTTAACACATATATCCACTCATAGGGGTATTGAAACCTTGATACAAAGCTTATTTAACATGAGAATGTGTGAACGGAAGCCATTTTTGAATAGATGCCCAAATTAAATTTTATATTAAAAATAATGTCTGATTCCGCATAGATATCTAAAAAATGAAAAAAAAAAACTAGAAGCTTCCCTTGTTCAGTTTTGCCACCACTGTCACTGCTGTGCAAAACTAACATTCAAATCCCTACCAAATGTGTAATTATAATATAGATTTTGATTTGCATGATTCCCCTAATGGATTATCTGATGAGTGGGAGAGATGAGCCTAGCTCAAGTGAGGAGGAAGTTTCACCGCTGAAACTACAAGTCTCTAACAATTATAACATATAAGTCACAGAACAGTTCAAAGACCCATTGCTCCCTATTCCAGCCTTTATTAAGCGTAAAATATCCATAAGAGCGCAACAATGTGGTACTAAGAATTTTGAGAATTTTTTGTTGTTGTTGTGGGTCATATTTGTCGCTTGACATCCTTATCCTGAAAATAAACAATTAGTTTTAAAATAGTACCAAGGAATTGATTGGCTGACTAACCCCAGCGCGATCAATTTGCCCAAGTGTTTTTCATTTTCATTCTTTTTTTTTTTACAATGGCTAATCCGAAGATCGATTCTTTGTTTTTGACTTATGAGAGATTAATTCATGTATACACATCCCGCCCCTCCCTCTATCACCCCTTACCCTCCTCCTACTCATTCCTTCCAGTTCTTCCTCTTCTTCTCCATCTACTAATTCTTAATTTCTATGTGTTTTAGTTCTTTTTTTAAAGGTAACAATCATAGCTTGCATTTTTGTGAGTGGCCCTACTTGCTAATCCAAAGGTCTATTCTATGTCGCCTTATGTAATAAGCATTGTATGATATTCAAGACATCTACACCCTCCCTGTGTCTCTTACCCCCACCCCTGTCCCTCCTCATCTTCACTTCTTAAACTTCAAAGTAAGATTTATCTTTGTAATCTTATTCAATGTCTCAAACAACTTAGGGGACATCAAGTGAAAAACTTAATCAACAAGCTGAACGACTTTCCTACCATTGGATACTCAATGACAGCACACAAAAAAAAATCACCAACAGCAAAGGCTTTTTCTTCTTACTCTTCATCATAATAATTGTTATTGGTATTATTAATATTACTTTTCTTCTCATTCTCTTTCTAACAATTGAAGTTACATTAGCTTGACTGTGTTGAATATAATTGTTCCCAATATAATATATAATTTTATATGATTTTTGTTGTGATTATAATTACTGTTTTTCTGTATCATTATTTCCAATGACTTTCATGAGTCTTTAAGTTGAATTTGTTATAAATTTTCTTTTTTCTGAATGAACGAGTTCATGTTTTCATAAACTATGATTAACTCACAAAACGTATATGAATCTTTTACCTGTTACCATTGCAAGATGGTAGTAAATTAGTACAATTCTATTTTCCATTACTGTTTTTCTGTATCATTATTTCCAATGACTTTCATGAGTCTTTAAGTTGAATTTGTTATAAATTTTCTTTTTTTCTGTATGAACGAGTTCATGTTTTCATAAACTATGATTAACTCACAAAACGTATATGAATCTTTTACCTGTTACCATTGCAAGATGTTTGTAAATTAGTACAATTCTATTTTCCACTGCCACTAAACTATACGGCGAGTAAAGAAACCAGAGAGGCCTGCGCTCAACCACTTCAGAGTCCACCACATCCCAGGTATGTGAAGCAACACATATTTGTAGAGGCGCAACAGCAAATGGACTCTATTGTATCTATATCCTCGCTAGTGCAAGTATGAACTCTTTTTTTTTTTTAATTTATTTATGGTTTATTTTTGTTTGTTTCACTATTTTGTTTTTAAACAACATAAACAAGAACTAGACACCATTATGAGGGATACCTTTTACAGAGACTAAGCTCAGATAATTATTTGCTTTGAGAAATCTGGTCAAAGTTCCCAAAGAAATATACTTATAAAGGCTGTGAGCTTGTAAAATAGGCCCTGGTTGGTGAATAAAAAATATGCTGGTGATCATAAGCTACATACATCGATGCTTAGGCCATGGGCTCCTATGTAAACTGCATTTTGAACAGCTGGCTTAAGTCTGTGTGTGCAATTGTGTGTGTGTGTGGGTGCATTTAGGTCAGCTTGACTTGGCCAACAAACACATGTAGGTTTAGATCTAGACTTGCAAATGGGTCCAAGGAGGGCTGCTGGCTCTGTGCTCAATATTAAAATAATTTATAAGTGCTTTTCTTCAGCAGACCGTTTTCTAGTCCACTTAAATGTGTGTGTTTAAATTATGTAGCATGTGTTTAGAGTAAACCAATTATGTAACAAAAAGCTATACTTTCGTCAAATAACACTTTAATCTAGCCAGCGCTTACCCGGCTACTATGAAGATCTCAGCTGAGTGTCGTATGCAGACTTACAAGAATAAATTTACTAGTTTAGAATAATTTTTTATTCCGAATTTTTAATAAACATATTGATTTGAAAACCAAACTCATGTTTGAATTGCAATCTTTGTATGTCTTTTTTATCCTCCAGCTCTGAACCTCAACAGGAAAAGAGCTTGTTTCTGTTGAAGACAGACCAGAGCATCTGCTTGAGCACCTGGCCTGTACTTGTCTGATCTGACAAGACCATCTTTATTTGCAGATATAAGTACAAAGTCTGTACCATGAGTTCAACCAATATTTTATCTGCTATTCCCTTTTACCTCAGATTTTCTTTATCATGACAAAATTTAAATGTTTTGTTTGATCCATCCTTGTTTTAAAAAAGAGAAGGGTAATGTTTTCTTATATTAAAATGCCTACGAAGTAAAGATAGTATTTAAAAAGAAATATATTTGTCTTTGCTCTTTTATTTCAATCATTCTTCGATTGATATTTCAAAGTGCCTTCGGCTCGACCTATGATAGATCTCCAATTCTTTTTATTAATTTTCAAAATTAATACTTTTTTCCATCTGTTTTTCTGCACTGAAATTTTAGTGCACATCTTAAAAATCACAAATTCTCCTACCAACCAAAAGAGAACCAGCAGACTACATTTTTCTATATAAAAAAAAAGCACTACAATTTTGTTGGTCTACTTATGGTTTTGAGCACCATCCTATTGATGAGGAGTGCTTGACTACTAATCCAGAGGTCCCGAGTTCGAACCACAGCCCGTGCCAAAAGTTTTTCAGCTCCCCTGTGTCCATCCAGTTCTCAATGGGTAGCTAGGTCTCTAAAGACTAGGCGAAAGTAAATGTGACGGGAAAAGCAATGGCAAACTAAAGCACAATGTCTTATGCCAAGAACAATCAGGACCCTACTCCTGGTTCCCCTTGCTTGGATTGAGTTTGGGACTCACTTTAATTTTTATTCTGTTCTTGACCATGATAACATTTGTTCATAACTATTTAACAGCTAAATGCATGAGGTACTTGCAGCCTAATAGACCAATAAATATAGATGAGAGAATGATAAGAAACAAAATGAGGTATAGTTTCTGGCAGTACATAAAAATGAGCAAACAAAGTAGGGAATGAAAGTTTGGGTTTTTGTGGATGAGGTGACATATAAAATGTCCACATTGGGATTTAGCTATGGCACAATAACAACTAAATAGGATATGAGTGGTTAAAGGGATAATATTCATTAAGTTAAGTTATAAACTATGTATTGATAGTTTTTATACGTCTACACAAATGTTTAAAGATTTGCCACAACATAAAACTAGTGCTCATGGCACTATTAGGTATTCCAGCAAGTTTGAAAAACTGTTGACTATTTTAAGAAGACAGGGAAACAGAGGAGTGAGATGATATAATTTGATGGTAAAGAATTGTGGATTTGTACAATGACAAGACAATGAGATAGCCAGTATTTTAACAACCATGTATAAATAGGCATGATCTTCTGTATGCACTAAAGTAATGTAATTGGAAATTTCAGGGAACTGAATGCAGCTACACAGGATTTCAAAACTTTCATGGTAGGTAGATCTGATTAGATGTCACATATCTATAGGGTTTGAAAAAAAAATAACAGACATCTAATTATTGAAAAATCTAATTTTTTACTTTCTTGACATTGCAGAAGTAAATGCTTTAATTATTTTCAATGGGTTTTGCAAGCTCAATAGTAAATTTTCACAGCTTGAGTAACGGTCAAGTTATTCTCAGTTAAACTTTATTGTGGACAAAAAACGTGCAAATAAAAATGTGCATTTAAAAGTTCCTTTGTATAAAAAGAAAACAAAAGCAGAGGCTGACCGTATTGTGATTCCTATATTTTATTCTGTTGTTTATTATTGTCATATGTGGAAAGGAGATCTCCATAAAGTATATTACTTTGTTGATTTGAATGGTTGCTTTAATAATCATGGAAACTGCTTGCTTGATGAAAGACCTCTTAGTTATGTCGAAGGGAAAAACAAAAACCTTACTAACTTACTGTTTCTGACTTTTTGAAAATTGCGCCTAGGCAATATCTCAAAATTCATGGGCACTTGACAGATCTTAGCATCCCTTTGTTTCCTCTCTATGATGACTAACTATTTCCGTATTTGTACCATACATTGTACTATTTTGAAATATCAGCTCTTGTATATATTTAGTAATGGAGATTCTTTAACTCAGTGAATTCATGCATTGCTAAAAGGTTTGAGTTTTTTTCTTTATTTAACTCTCATTTACAAAAAATGCCTTTAAGGGATTTTATACTCAAATAATATATTGTTTATGAATTTCAACTTGGGAAAGAAAACAGGAAAATGAATGTACAATCATGTTACAAGATCAAAATGTCTTAAGATTAAGCATATTAAAGTTTTATTTCCTGAGTGAAAGTCTTGATTTGTATCTTTTATGAAATGCTAAAAGTACCAATAGATTTTTTAACTAAACTATTTCATTGATTTAACATGTTTCTTACCTTGTAAATCATAAGATCATAACTTATCAACGTTACAAAATTATTCATATCAAAGCAAATATTAACTCATTTGTGTACATTGTGAATGTCTGAATGTAGCAGAAAGTGTTAAAAAAATTTGATATAAGTGTAATTGTTTTTCCCTTTTAAAAAATATTACTATTTCCTTATTTGCAAAGCAGTCCATTAGTGTTTTCTTTTTCTCTTTTTTTTTGTGAGTATTACCAAAGCCTAAATATTATTTTTTAAATCAAAATGTTCAAAGCCTGGACAGAATTGTAGCACATTAATTGTTTTTAAATATTTGTAGTGATGCCACAAAATGAGATCTTTTGCGCAAGAACTTGATTCATGAATAACCTTATTTTCGAAAGAGGGGCTGAAAATATCGTAACTTTTTAAGGTCCTGAATGAGAATAATGTAGATCTAGAATTCATAACATGCCTAAACCACACATGTTAATCGCCTCAAGTTAGCCATTCTACCAAGGCCATAACCTTGTTTTTGGTACCTTATAAAGGTCTTTTTTTAAAACTATCAGCTGGTTTCTCAGGTTTCAGTATAGAGCATAAATCTCAACCAACAAGTAGTTACACAAATGATTGCGACTAGCAATGAGAGTCACATGGCATAATTAAACAGGGAAAACTGGGCTTTTCTAAATATCAATAGTCAACTACTTTGTTTGCTTCAGTCTTCTGTAATAACTTAATGGAATTAAAAATATCAGCGATGTATTGTGGATATCTTTTAATTTCATAATGAAAAATTAAAAATCACAATTCGTTGTGTTCCTTCTAATCATTGTGAGCTTTAAAAAATAAGGCACACTGGATTCTCTCTCTCTTAAAGTCACTCCATCTCTCTCATGAATTTTCAATTTTCTTTTTTTTTTCTTTTAAGATCTAACGTCTAAAGTTTGCGTTTTAATAGAAAAAGCGCTTCTTTCTAATCTAGGTACGCAAAGCCTACAGATAGTGTGTAGACGCTGCCTTAATCAATTTTTATTCGTTTGAAACTTAGGTGTTCAAAATAATATTGTCTGGGTATTATTTGAAAGTTAACTGAAAATATGGTTAAAAATGTTTTAGAATGACTTAATGAAGAGAGGCAATAAAACACGTCTCTCTCTAGCTTTCTTAGTCTCTGCTTGTGTACTTAAAACATTGGGAGCAAATAGCGCTCGGTGCATTGTTTGCATGTGGAATGGTACTATATATTTATTGATAATTAAAAATATTATCACACCAAATATGTTCAAATAAATGTAAACAAGTAGAAAAAAATTGGTACTTATCGGATTTAAACCACATAGAGCTCTAACACCACCGTTGTTAAGAATTTTATGCCATTTTAAGTCTTCATTTGTGTTTTTCTCGCTTTGTTCAAAATATGACTCCCCCCTTGATGCCATTCTTTAAACAACTGTTTTTTTTTTAAATTAGATGATTGAAAATTTTTTCACCACCTTAAAGCTTTCCAATGGTATCAATATGTCACTGTCCGCAAATATCTCATTTTGTGGCGCTACCACTCATATGATATATAAGGAAGGATGTTATTAAACACAAAGTAAAAAAAAAAATTTAGCATTCCAAGCCGATTTCTCCAATAATATATAACCACACAAACTCTGTAGCCTGTACATTGGCAGTTCTACATGTGAAGCATGCGATAGGAAACACAACAGGTACCTTCCAGATTGTCTCCAAAGAAGGAAGCTTTCATGCCCTGGATATTTTGGGCACTGACACCCATGGAGGATGCAAGGAATTTGGAGTCCATGCTGCCATCCATGTCTGTGGAAAGTGATGAACATATAAAACACACTTTATTATTAACTCTCTAATCACATGGAATGCAGCTTAAAGTAAGAAGTAAGACACATTTTTAACTTCCTTATCTGTAAAGAAATGATTCCCATTCCCTCTCACCCCACAAAGATAGCTGTACAGAAATTGTTGTCTACTGAGATTGACAAACCTTTCAATTCCTCTTATCTATATAGAAAAGATTCCTATTCTCTCGCATCACACAAAGATAGCTGTACAGACATTGAAAACCTTTCAATTCCTCTTATCAATAAAGAAAAGATTCTCATTTTCTCAACACACAGAAATAGTCTCGAATCTACACAGAAAGCAGGAATGGTAGGACACACCTTTAACTTCCTTTATCATATCCATCCTCATCACACACAATTAGAAACTAGTGCAATTATTGATTTGCTTCAAGATATAAGCTAGCAAAAACCAGGATTATTTAAAGATCAGTCATATGGATAAGGTTTCAGTCCAACCTTTATCATCAAGTCCAGTTTGCATGTATTTCTTGACCTCAGTCTCTGTTAGATCTTGCATTCCCAACTTATCAAGATCCTCATTTTCCTCACCAACCACTGCAAAGTCATCCTCTTCCTGCATCATGGCTTGTTCACCTCGTTTCAAGGATGTCTGAAAAAAAAAACAAAAAAAAGCAAAACATCTGTGACATCTTCTATCTTTCTTGATTAGAAAGTCATCTACATTAAGTTGCTCTGACCACTATAGAGGTCTACCTGAACTTACTTTGACATTGGGATGATCTATGTTAAGTTGTCTTTAACACTGAGGCTATCTACCTAGGTTTAAGTTGTCTTAACTATTGTAATGATCTACCTTAAGTTGTCCTCATCAGAGGGGTGATCTACATAGGTTTTAAGCTGCTTAACAATTACAATAATCTATCTTAAGGTGTCTTAACCATTACAATGATCTACCACAAGTTGTCCTGACCACTGGGGTGATCTACTTAGGCTTAAGCTGTCTTAACCATTACAATGATCTACTATAAGTTGTCCTGACCACTGGGGTGATCTACTTAGGCTTAAGCTGTCTTAACCATTATAATGATCTACCATAAGTTGTCCTGACCACTGGGCTGATCTACTTAGGCTTAAGCTGTGTTAACCATTACAATGATCTACCACAAGTTGTCCTGACCACTGGGGTGATCTACATAGGTTTTCAGTTGCTTAACAATTCCAATAATCTATCTTAAGTTGTCCTGACCACTGGGGTAATCTACTTAGGCTTAAGCTGTCTTAACCATTACAATGATCTACCATAAGTTGTCCTGACTACTGCAGTGATCTACTTAGGCTTAAGCTGTCTTAACCATTACAATGAACTTAAGTTGTCTTGACCACTGGGTTGATCTACTTAGGCTTAAGCTGTTTTAACCATTACAATGACCTACCATTAGTTGTCCGGACTACTGGGGTGATCTACTTAGGCTTAAGCTGTTTAAACCATTGCAATGATCTACCACAGGGCTGATCTACTTAGGCTTAAGCTGTGTTAACCATTACAATGATCTACCACAAGTTGTCCTGACCACTGGGATGATCTACATAGGTTTTAAGTTGCTTAACAACTACAATAATCTATCTTAAATTGTCCTGACCACTGGGGTGATCTACTTAGGCTTAAGCTGTCTTAACCACTACAATGATCTACCATAAGTTGTCCTGACTACTGCAGTGATCTACTTAGGCTTAAGCTGTCTTCACCATTTCAATGATCTACTTAAGTTGTTTTGACCACTGGGGTGATCTACTTAGGCTATATGCTGTCTTAACCATTACAATAATCTACCATTAGTTGTTCGGACCACTGGGGTGATCTACTTAGGCTTAAGCTGTTTTAACCATTGCAATGAACTACCTTGAGTTGTCTTGACTACTGCAGTGATCTACATTAAGTTGTTTGACATTAGGATAATCTATCTTAAGTTGTTTTGAACACTAGGATAATCTACCTTAATTTGTACTAATCACTTTGGGAATATACTTTAAATTGTAAACATTGTGGTGATCTCCCTTAAGTTGCCTCTGATTATTCTAGTAGCTATTGATTAGATAGAAAGTTGGCTGTTTTAGATCATTTTGAATTTCAATGCTGACCTTGACTGAGTGTTAACCAGCTCAAAAGAATTTGTGAACCTACAGTACCACAAAGCGCAATATTGCATCTGAATTTGATAAGACAAAAAATTTATTGCTAGACGATGCCAACAAAGAATATCACAGATTTAACTCATACATGACCAGAGACAAGTATTCTTATTTAAGAACCACTGTGCGGATAGGACTGGAGACGAGTATTCTCGTTTGAGAACCACTAAGGGGATAGGACCGGAGACGAGTATTCTTGCTCGCGGTAGACCATAACTTTATCCCATCCAAGTTTAGTGTAAATTGAGACCAATGAAAAAGATTTCCTGTCTTATGATTTGTAGAGGCTTTGTTTTCATTCTGTTAGCCTTTGTTTGACCGATATGGCGAAGAAATTCACAAGAAACCAAGTTCTCAATGAAATCCTGATAGATTCTGATAGTGATGAAACCTTCAGTGATTCAGACCTAGATCTAGATGACAGTGATCAGGATCCTGACTTTGTTCAACCTAAATCTAATCAGGTTAGTACTGAATCTAGTAGTGAAGATGAATCTAGATCTAACACATCTACTCCAGTTAGTGTCACAAACACTAGATCTAGACCTACACCAGCAAAGCGACCTAGGGTAGCTGGGCGTGGTGCAGCTCCAGTCCTCAGGAGTAGAAACCAAGTGGTAGCCTTGGTCCATAGGGTACAAACTTAAGTGGCGAGTACAGTCATTTAGGGATTACAAAAAAAAAATACACAAAAATAGGCAAAAACAACACAGCACAGACAAGACCTTATCGGAATCAATTTTCCTTAGATTTTTGGACAAAAGTGTATCAACAGAAAAAATGAGATGCTTTTTTTTTCCTCTTGTCCATTTGCAAATGGTACAAAAAATACGTGTATTATGATGAAGAAAAAACATAGTTTAGCTCCATTGCCAACTAATGTAAATTGAGAATATTAGTAATAACCCAAAAAGAGTTAGTAACTGAAACACTGAGATTGTTTCATGGTATATGTCTTGTACCTGTGTATCTCCTAGACCAAAGTTATCTGTAAAAATCTGGCCTTGTCCAGCCTGAGAAATTTCCTTCTGATAAGCCAATAGCTGTTCTTGTTGAGTCTTCAGTTTCTGAAAATGTAAGATATGCTTTTTACAATGCATGAGTAACTCCCTTCACCTTGACAAAGACTGGTTGCTTTTGGTGTATTCTACAAAGCTATAAATCTTTTACATCAATCAGCAAGCAATTAATATTTTGCAAATCTTATCTGAAAGTTACGATTAGCATCTAATCATTAAAGCTAAGAAATGAACTTAAATTCTTCTTTTTTTTTTTAAATAAAATTTATAGCAATAAGTTGATTAATTTTTGTAAAAATAGAATATGATAAGGAAATAAATAGATATACTTTTCAGCTCAAAATCTAGCTCTAAAAGGTAGGTATTTTATTTTCTGTTGTAATCATTGTTTTTGTGAATTTCTAAGTTTCTTTCCAGATGAGACGGGAAGGACATAAACATTCTCCATCCATATAGGATTGACTGGTCATCACATGTTAAACTTCAAGTGTTACATGCCTATCCTACAATTTAAGGCAAAATATGAGGTGAAGAAGTCGCTGTATGTACCATGACTGAAATGACTAGAAAAATAGTTTTCTTCTAAAAGATTTGTAAGTTATGGATAGTACAAACTTCTCTTAAACAAGATCTAGAATCCAAAAATTCTTCATATAATGTAGAGCTAGATCTAAAATTTCATTAGATAGGAATATCTTTGTGCACTAAGATCTTTTCTAGCCTGTATAAAAATGTCTCTCTAATCAGAAGATTTGTAGGTCGGCCAACCTATGATCTTCTAGGCAGCTTGTGGTAAAAAGAGCAAAGGCTTTAAAACTTATAACTGAGAATAACTCTCCATGAATTTAAGGCAGAGAAATGAGCTATCCTCTCATAACCAATATACTTACTCAATCATTGAGTTCAGGTGGTTATGACATAAGAGCAATATTGAAATCCCTGCCACCTAGCTAAGAGAAAGGTACCCAGGAGATGTGACCTAAATGTGAAACAGCCTATTAAGGCTATAACACTAGAAGAAGTCCGAGGGAGTGTCCTGCCTAAATTTCTTAGCAAGAGACCGAACTGCAAATACTTTAAAAAACATAAGCACTGACAGTTTAGGAATTTCTTCCCTTTTTATTTCATGGTACATATAAAAAAAATTTCAAATTCCGGAAACCAAATTGAGGTTCCATGATCCTTGATGCGTTTTTCCTAGAAATTTGACATTGTCAGAAAAGCAGCATATTGAACAAGAGATTGATATGAGGGTTACCTGCACTAACAAGATATCTTTAGCCTGCTGCTCAGAAAATTGTAAAGGGTCCATGGGCACAGCACCTTCCTCATCAGAGTCATCTAGCAAGCCATATTTGGAAAAGTGGTTCACTTGGAACACCCAAGATCCAGTCTCAGGGCGGTAATCAATAAACTTAGCCCCCAAACGAGCGGTCATGGTCTCAATCTTCTCAGCATAATTCATCAACTTCAGACGCTCTGGACTCTGAATTAGACAACGGGTAAATATAACAGATTAAATTCAGTACAGTTTTTCTTGATGTGTCTAAACAATACACCTTCCATTGTATCTGGACTCTGTAAATCAACAAAATATGTAAATAACCCTGATGAAGACGCCTTGACATCCATCCAGTCTAACAGTCTTTCTGCTCTTTGTGCATAACTTATTCCAAAGAAAATTTACAGTTCCCTTAGTTTTCAAATGTTTATTGTTAAATAGAGTTGAACATTCTGAACATAGGTTACATAAAGGAAAATAGAAGTCTTGAAGAAGGGGTGCAAAGAGATAAGCTGTGCTAGCTATGCAAACTTAAGAGAATAAGGTAGGAAATTAGAACAACTCAACTCAAATAAAATATAATTAATAGCATGTTTAGAAAATCTTAAGTTAACTCTTACAATTACACAATTCTTAAAACAGATAAAAAAAAAAGGGAGAGGAAGGAGGCCCAATAAACTGTGAGACATAACATAAAGACTAACTTTTATGGGAGTCCTGTTTGATTTATCTTTTGGCCACACACAATCCAAGGTCACTTCAGCTTTCTTGTTGAGACCGTCACCCAAAGGAGGCTTCTTTTCATCATCAGGATAAATGGTAACTTCATTACGCCGAAAGTGCACTTTTGAATAAGGGCAGAAACATTTAGAGTTAATCTAGTTTGCTCAAATAGGCCTAAATGGTGCTTAAAAAAAGGAATAAAGAAGCAAAAAAACTTTCTTGCCTCCAGAACCATTCACCAAGTGACTGGTAATTCAATACAACTTGTCATTTACTGATAAAGACTCATTTCGAAATCCAATATCATCATTTAAAAAAAAGACAAAGAATACTTGACAAAACTTTAGAGAATTTTTGATGAAAAAACAATTTCACGCCCCTTTCTTGTTACCTATGTCGTCCAGATTCATGCCAGCCACATTGGTGATCCCAGGGAAGAAAACATTGCCATAATTTTCTCTACCAACAGTTAGATCCTCAACGTAACAGTTCCCATTCTCATCCATGAGCTCCACCATGTCATCCAGAGCTGGGATTGTATAGTACCCTGGTCGGGTCAGTGTCACGCCTGTTGGATGTGGTGTGCTACGATCTACAGGCTGGCAATGAAAATCAGAGTCCTGTTCTTTAAAAATCAGTTGACCATTCCTTTTTTTTTCAATAATTTGAAACTTGTCTGCAGATATCGTCAAAATATGATATTAAACAACATTCTGATAGTCTCTATAAATTACCTGGAAAGACACCCTTTTTACCATATGAATTCCCATTCTTGAACTAGTCATATACATACAATCTAAACACGAAATTCATGTCAATTGAGATGAAATAGTCAAAGTTAGACCCATTCCATTGCCTTTTGCTTCTCAAGAGTTTATGAAAGAAGAAGTTAAAAAATTATTGAAGTCAGATGTGATTGAACCTTTAGCAAACCCTTTTACTTCTCAAAAGATGGCTCTCTTCATCTTTGTATAGACTGTTAATTAAATCTCATTACTATCCTAGATAAAGCAATATTCCAAGACTTGCCTACTTCAAAATTTGAAAATCTGTAACAAACATAATTTTTTTCTGTCAAAAGAGATGAAATTCTGAAACACCCCACTAATGGAAAAAAAGAACGACAAAAACAGATTATTTCATGTTTATTTGCAAAATAAGGTATGGCTCACACAGTCTATTTCAAACGGGGCCAAAAAAAGGCCTAAGTGCCTAACCATTATTCTTGGGCCAATCTGGCAACCCTGCAACTAGCGTCAAAACCTCACTTTGGCCACAGGCCCTAATACCCAAGAGCCCTTAAACAGGCAGAATAAAACTGGAAGGAAACCAAAGACAGAAATAAAACAAAAAATTTAAATTCTAAACTTCTGTGTCTCAGTTGAGAGGATTTTTTTTTAAATATATAAAAAAGTTGATCTAATCCCCACAAAAACTTGTAACATCTATCATTTTCCTGTAACTCCGTAACAGGTGTATTTTTTTCATAATGATAACAGATTTTTCATAACAGTAGGCAAGTCCGTATTCCTCTTCCTGAGGATCTTTTTGCCCGACTGTCTGAGGGAGGAGAAAGTTGGTTATTTGTCAGACTTCTATTTAGTTTCTTGGCCATTCTCTTTCAAAGTAGCGCATACAGAAATTGCTTACTAAAGATCCAGTTTTGATCATTCCAAATATGCATGATGAGTTTGCTGTCAAGACAGATACTTCTAATTATAGTATCGGGGCTGTCCCACTACAACAGAGGCGAGGTGCCTTGAAGCCTTGGCACTTCACAAGCCACAACGTGCCCCCGCTTGAAACTAAATATTTTGCCATAGAGTGTGAAGCACTAGCTATAAAGTTTGCTGTATCTCAGTTCTTTAAATTCATTGCTCTAAAACATTTCACCTTACAAACAGATCACAAACCCTTGCTCACGGAATGGAATCGCAAAAAATTCCAGATTTATGAGATATGCTCTCACTCTTAAAGAATTACCATTTCCTGCATCTGCCATACCTGGCAAAGCGAGAACTGATGCTCTGCCCCAATTGCTTAAATTGACATCAGTCCAGCAATTTTCATTCCTCATTAAATATTTAAAAAACTGCCTGAATCAATTGTTGTCTTTTCATCATTTTGTCAATTTTACTAGAATTACTGTGTGTAGTGGTGTAAGTTTTATACATCTAAAGTCTGAGTTTTAACACTTAACATATTGATTCATGATGCACTTTTTTGGCTAGTGTGCACACCGAAAATTCCCTCAAAGTTTTTATAAATGCATAAAAAAAAAAGAAAAAAAAAGGAAAGGACATTTTATATTTGTTTCACAAACTGCAATAACTGTCTGCAATTTCTTACACTAAGAAATGCAAAAATGCATGAAACAAATGTTTACATCCATGAATGTGCTAAAAGAAACAACCAATTAATTTGTACTGGGCATTAAACATTTGATGTTCCTCAATGATGAATCAAGATGTACCTATTGGTTGTAACCCTAAATTTTCTGCTCAAAACTGCACATTATCACCAATAAAAATCATCTGAGAGGGAATTAAATAGAGGCAAAATTCATATCCAAACATTAATTCATCATTAAACAACAAAAAATCTTGACGATATCTACTCTCTGATTAAAGTAACGATCTTAATTTAGCCTTTTACACAGAAAATAAACAATAGGGAAGAACCTGTTTCAACAAAGCAAATGCAGACAAAAATAAAATTTGACTCGAAAGTTCTCTTCTTAACTAGGTATTTCATGCAGCTCAAAGGATTTCAATTCCAGCCCTTTTCCATTCAGAAAATTCAATTCGCATGTAATTTCAATCCAAACCCAGAGTGAGAAATTGTTGTGTATTAACTCTTACAGTGAGAATATTTCTTCTACAAACAATAGATCTAGTTGTGAAGCACCGTAAAAAAAAACAAAAATAGGTAGAGTGCAGCTCCAAAAGGTACAAAACAATACAAAACTTGACTAAATTATTATTTAACAAAGAATGAAGAAATAAATAAATAAAACTCCAAACAGATAAGTATGCTGAAGAGATAAGAATTTAATGAAAATATACCTGAAAGTAAATGATAGTTGGAGGCAGGGAGGGAGGGACAGAGAGAGAGAGAGAGAGAGAGAGAGAGAGAGAGAGAGAGAAAGAGAGAGAGAGAGGGGGAGGAGAGTGTGTGTGTGTGGGGGAATGGGGGGTAAATAAAAATCAAGGCCAATAGCGAAATCTGTAGACCAAATTTTCTCTCTCTCTCTCTATATATATATATATATATATATATTTTTTTTTTTTGTTTTTCCCTTTTTTTTTCCACAGTTTTTACTTCAAATTTATATATGTAGCTATCCTTGTGTGGTTTGTTGTTCTTGTTTTTGTGTCTGACGAAGGCGTAAAGCAGAAAGCTCACGTGTTTTGTATTGTTTTGTACCTTTTGGAGCTGCACTCTACCTCTTTTCGTTTTTTTTACGGTGCTTCACAACTTTTCACAAAGCGCTACTGCGACATTCAATTTAATTGACTGTAAACAATAGATCTAGTCTAGAACTTTATTCTGTTTGTAATTAAATTGATAAGAAGTCTTATGTGAAAAATGACATGTCACAACAAACACTGAACAGAAGTAAACACTATTGTGATCATTAGTCGTGAAAACCACGGTAAAAGTTAAAATGCCACAAGCTAACACTTACCAAGACACTGTTATCTAGATCAGATGTGGTAGTATCTGCTGCAGTCAACCTGTTCTGAGGTGTCTCTTGATTGTCAAGACCTGTTCTTTGATTCATAACCGTGAAACTGTCATCAAGACTCTTGTTTCTGTCAAAACACAAAGTCCAGCACCTTTGTTTTTTGACACCATTCAAACAATTTTCCTTTTTTTAGTTCAAATCTATGCCTTTAATTCAAAACATTTTCATTACATTATACAAGTAATAATGTTTAACTTAGCACATTTGTTTAAGTGGGAAATATTTATAAGTAGAACGAGTCTTCTTGAATGGTCTTACTGGCTGCTTTCAAAATGTCTGGACAGTGGTGTGCTATGACTATGTTGACCCAAAGCCTCTGCTTCATTCTCTATTGTGTTGTCATGCTGGCTGCTGATTAATGGCCTGAAAATACAATGATGAAAGAGAAAAATGGAAACAAATTTTTAAAAGGTAACATTGTTTAGAACAAGTATCAAATGACATTGCTTGTTCTTTGTTAAAGATTTGCAAAGAATACAATGTTTGAAGGATAGAACTGTCTAAATTATTCAGATCCATAACACTATCAAAGATTAAAACAAATACTCCACTGCTCATACCTGGTGATGGAGAGGACCTCTTGATTATTACTGGACTGGTCGAGCTCAGCATGCTGACATGGGTTTGCTCCACTATCACTATACACAGAGCTTGAATCGGCCGATGACTTGTTTCCAAAGCCTTTCCTGAGCACCAGTTTTTTCACACTCTTACGTGGCACAAATGTATCATCTCCAAAGCTAAAGTCTTCATCTTCTAAACCCTCAAATAACTGGGTCTTTAAGCAAAAACAAATAAAAAATAAAAAAAAATAAAATGTTGGCTTATAAATACATAAAAAAGAAAAATTGGATAAAAAACCAAATCTGGATTGAGATAAAATTCTAACTTTTCATACAATTAGAGAGTTATGAAACAATATTTGAATAGGATTTTTATAAAAGCTGCAAACATGGCGTCGAATTTTGCCCAAATTCCTGCATTTTAGTTCCCAACCCTGAAATTGGAAAGCTCAGTTCTATAACAAACTTAGATTTAAACCTAGTTACGGCTGCTTCCAATATGGCCATAAATCACTGCCTTGACAGGCAGCTGCAATGTAATACTGAGGCACGCTGGCCCATTCTAGGGGAGAAATTGATGATAAAAGTAAAATACCACTGTTTCTAAACTTTTCGAGGTACCACCAACAATCTTGTACTCATTTTTGTCTTCAGAATTAGATCTAAAAGATGGAGTAAATTTGGTGTTTCCACCATTAATTTTGTGACTTTTATTTAAAAGCGAAGACTGCTACCTTTAATTTAAAGCTTTCAATCATAATATTTATATATCCGTGTTGATTGCTTAAAAAAAAAAAAACGGCTCGTGCGATATTTTTTAAACAGTCACCATTTGTACGTATATGAAATTTACTATAACATGATATAATTCTTACAAAGTTATTATAATTTTTTAACTAGAAATTTCTTGTTTAATTTTGCTGCCCCCCCCTAAAAGTTAGAATTACACTTTAACATGTATTCTTTTCAAAATCATGAATGAACTGCACAGTATTTGCCGAAACATTGGTGTCACCAAAAGGAAAAAAAGAATAAAGTAACAGAGCTCATAATAATAATAACTTGATCTTAAAGTGATATTAGAAATATACACCAAATATAACAAATGGCAGAGCTCTTTTCTTGATTACTGTTCTCATAAACCCCTCACTCTGAAAACAGGCCCAGTTGTTCCTTACATTATACACAAAAACAAGCCAAATACAAGAAATTCAAGCAACAATAGACAACTTTTATGTACTTAATGTGAACATCAAGCATTTTAAAAGATCTAAAAACAGTTTGGGTAAGTACAGAATTTGTCAATTTCCTTTTCTCCAAAGCAGCACCCTCTATAGAAACACTACATTGCACATATATAAAAATACCAGATTCCAAACAATTTAAAGGAAAAAATTACATCTTGTACTATCAATACATCATTAACCGCATCTGCTCTCTAAATTCAACTAAGTTGTAATCTTCAATTTATTATTTCAACAATGAGATAGATACATACCAAGATATATATACACAGACTATATATATATATCTAAATAGATAATAAGCTCTTTTTTTTTGTCACATACACACACACACATATATATATATATATATAAAATAAGCATTTTTTTTGGTCTGTGACTTATATATATATATATAAGATAAAACTTTTAAAATTATAATATAACAAATATGTTACTTTAACTCTAATGATGAAATCCCTAGCAGAGACATCACTTGCCAGGGCCCCAATTTTTTTTTTATCAACCCTTTGAAATTTTGTAAGTAAAACATTTAAAATATTGAAAGTCTTATGTACAAGTTTGGAAAAAAAAAATTTTTAAGTATAGGAGTTAGTGTATAAACAATATTAATAAGCACCTTGATTTGCAAACCAATGGCAGAAAAATCTACTTGAACTTGGGCTTTCGTTTTTTCATTAAAAATTCAATTGACTTTTCTACTTTATTTTACACTTAGCAAGTAAAGGCCAATTTTACTTCTGTTCATGTGAAATGAAAAAAAAAAAAAGGTGTGGTGGAAACATTGCATCCTCCTTTAAAGGCGTATCACCGGCCTACAATCACAGAGGTTGACCTCTGATGACCTTGGTCAGGCCGTGTGGGCCACATTAAACTATAGTATCACGAATATGACGCCGTGCAAAGGAAAAAAAAAACAAGAAAAGTAAAACCGAAAAAAAATGTTTAAAACACAGATATGGAAAGTTACAAAAAAAGGACGAACTGACCTTTCCTCCACTCACAAGATTGTGCAATGACTTTGGTTTAATCTTGGTTGTGGGCCTGGGACTCACTTTGTACTGGTTAGCGGACACCAGGGCAGCTTTTTGGGCTGTTGGATTTGTTGGTTTCAAGGCATCGTCTCTTCGGTCTTTACTTTGCTAAATGGGGAAAAAACCCACTGATTATAAGACATCAAAACAGCAGGTAAATAAAGGTGAAAGAAAAACGAAAAAAAGAAAGAAAAGGTATCAATGTAAATCGATACAAAGAGACAAACATGAAAACAACCCGTTATGAGCGCTGTTTCAACAAAATTCTATTACCTATTAATCAACAATTCTTACTACATAGACTGTCTCCAAATTACATAGTTGAGGAGATAACTTAAGAGGATCCCGGTCCAGCCCCCTTGAATCAGTGGGTGATTTACATCTATACATGTATTAAATGATAAATCGAATTTTGAAAAACTCAAGCCTTTTATTCTCCATTACTTGTGAAAAGTTCTAGGCCTACAAACCCATTTCACCTAATTTCAGACCTCATCAATACAGGGGGGATATCGCTAATTTGTAAATGTCCGTGACTTTTTTAAATTTTGAATTCTTCTCGATTTACCAGCTCGCTTCATATTTCATTTCCCCACACCCCCCTAACTCTTGGGGGTACTGAAGTCTCTGAGGCATTGTTGTGACTGCACAAAAAAGTCCTTTCATTTCCATTCATAAATTTAGTAATTTTTAAAAAGAATAAATTGTTTGTACTTCAGGCAATAAATGCTTCTTGATTTGCGGACTGTCTTCCCGATTAAGAGGATAATTTATGTAGGAAAATTTCTTCAAATTCTTCCCCATTTCTGGATTACCAAGGTTTCCAATTTCGAAGTCCCACTGTATCGCCTTTTTCTTCATAGGTTTAGTGAAATGATTTAGAGACATGAAGGCCTCCTCAAAAAGTTGTTACAGGTACTGAAAAACCACATAAATAAACTAAAAGTAGCCAACTATGAGAAATCTTTTGCATATTCGCGCAGTTTAGTTTACAAACAATAAAGTGATTAAGAGGAGCATATTGCACATGAGAGTCTTGGATTGATGCAACCATAATTTTTTATAAGAAAGTGTTAGACTTTTTGGCAAGGATGATCCTGAACTTGGAGAAAGCTGGATTTCTCTTAAAATTTGACATTTCTGATACACATAAAATAAACTAGCTTTACAAAAACCAACCTGCTTCAAGTTCCAGAAAAGTGGGTTATCACCATAGGGAGAGGAGGCCAGGGCAAGCAAATGCTGTGAACTGTTACTTTGTGAAATTGCATTTGCTCTGAAGAATACAATCAAAAAAAAAAAAAAAATTTAAATGCATGAGATATTGTATTCTCATTACTTTTCGTAAAGAAATTAATCTATTTGACATCTTTTGCAGTTTTGCTTTCGACATTCAGAGACTTACTTCAAGGATTAGTCCAAATCTTTTTAAGTTAGAAACCGTCTTGGCTAGAAGGCTGGAACATACCAACACAAGGGGATTAAGCAAAAAGTCACTTACAGGCCCAATGTATTTCCAGCGCCTCCTAAGTTAAGGGTGCCTGTACCAGTGCCACCACCCAATGTTGATCCAAAACCTGGCAAATCATCAGAGCATAATTCCACGTTTATAGAGGATGACACTCATGCATACAAAATATAATGATAAAGGACAATCACAATTACCAGAAGAAATGTGTGCATAATACTTCAAAAGCTTCCAAATACATTAAAAGAGGTTTGTAATATGTGGAGGTCAAAAGTTTTGACAATCAAAAAACCCCCAAAACACTCAAAAAGTCCTTTACTCTGAACCATTTACAGTGATCTTTGTTTCTCCTTTAAAAAGAAGAAAATATAGGTTGAGCATTTATAGCTGTACATATCGACACACACAAAAAAAAGTCTGTAGGGCGCTTGACTACCAATGCAGAAGTCCCAAGTTCGAATCACAGCTCCCCTATGTCTACCCAACATTAAAATGGGAAGCTAGGTCTCTTTTGACTCGGTGAAAGTACAGGCCATGAGGAAAACAATGGCAAACTATCTCACAATGTTGTATGCCAATAAAAATCAAAAACCTAATCCTGGTTCCCCTGCGCTTGGATCAAGTAAAGGGTCACTTTATTTTACTTTTCATTTTATTGACACAAATAAAACAGGATGCCAAGTTAGGCATTTATGGCTTTATATAGGACAGATATGAAGCAGGATACCAAGTGGAGCATTTATAGCTGTATATTGTCACAGAAACAAAGCAGGATGCCAAGTTGAGTATTTATGGCTGTATATTTACAGAAATAAAACAGGCTGCCAAGTTGCTCATTTATAGCTGTATATATTAATGAAATAAAACAGGATGCCAAGTTGAAAATTTTTGTTTGTTTATATTGACACAGAAACAAAGCAGGATGCTAAGTTGAGTATTTTACCTGTGGTAGATCCAGCTGCACCTCCACCAAAACTAAAACCTCCAAAGGAAGGCTTGGCAGCTGTGTTGGCACCAGCCTGGCCGAGACCTGTCCCAAACCCAAAAGAAGAGCCACCTGTGCCTAGGCCAGTTGATCCTGTGCCAAATCCACTAGGCTTCATATTGAATAAGGAACCACCAGAAGTGCCTGCTGGTAAATGGTTTAAAAAAAAAAACCAAACAAACCAGAAACAAAAAGCTAAAACACAAGGTTTATAAAATTGAGTCTAATGCGGTGAAGAAAGAAATCATAAAAGAATAATAATATGATTTGAATAGTAAAGTAAAAATCTCAGTTTGAATAAATAAATAAGTAAATAAATCAAAATTGAAGAGAAGCATGGCCTCTCTCTCTGTGTCTCCCTCCCTCCCTTCCTAATTTTTCTACTTACCTCCAAAGCCACCAGCTGTGCTTGTATTTGTTCCAAAGCCAAATGTTGAGGCAGTGGATGTCTTGCCAAAGAGACTGCTCCCTCCTCCAAAACCTATGGAGGACGTGGTAGCAGCACCGAATCCTGTGGGCTTTGCAGCTCCAAACAGACCGCCTCCCTGAAAGCATTCAAAGCCATAGACACATTTACACACATTCATAACAGAACCCATTAAGAGCAAAGTCAACAAAACAAAAAATTTAGCGTACTTATAACACTATTTGTATAGCTCCAGTAACTCCAGGTCCTATCACTTAAACCCTCATCAATACTCAGTCTCAAGTAAAAGACACTGAAGTGCATCATTTTGATCAATGCTTGGTCTATTACACAAGACACCTCAATAAACCATCTGATCAATACTCAGATTACAGTAGAAGACACCTCAGTGCATCATTTTGATCAATGCTTGGCCTATTGCAGAAGGCATCTCAATAAAACATCAGATCAATACTCAGCCTGTAGTAGAACACACACCAATAAATTATTTAATCAGTCCCTGGCCTATTAGAGAATGCACCTGAATAAATCATCTGACCAAGAATCAGCTTCTACTAGAAGATACCTCAGTGCATCATTTTAAAATCTGCAAAAAAGAAAAAAAAAAAAAATTATGACTTACACTGGCCCCAGATCCAAAGCCTACAGGATTTGCTGCCCCTGCTGCTGATCCTCCAAAGAATGATCCACCTCCAATGAGAGGTTGTTGAGTTGAGGCTGTGCTGCCGAACAGAGGCTGTAAACAAAATAGGAATGTTATTCAATGTTATAAACTATTTGAGACTGAACAATTTTTTTAATCAAGTATGAGACATAATTTGACAGCAATTGGTTTGTAATACAACCTTCTTAAATATGATATGCCCAATAAAAATATTACACAACCCAAAGTCTTCCCTAGAAATTAAAAAAAAAAAAATCAGCCAAAAGGATAACTATTACCTGAGAGGGTTCAAGAAGATACACGAAAGTAATTTGGTACACATTTCCTCTACACAGTCACTATGCAGAGTTACACATTTCTGCCTCTCTTCTATGATCTTCAAAAGTCTTTGAGAGAAAAAGAACCCAGGATTGACCAGTCTTAAATAGGGCCCTTGTTATCATAGAAATGGCAACCTTCAAATGATTTTTTTGAAATTAGTCAGAGGGGGGGGCTAAGCCTGGTAAATAAGCTGCGTATGGCAGGATTTCAAAGTTGCCCTGTTCTGCTGTCTATACTGCTTGTTGTGCCATTGTCATGCAGCAGGAAAACCCAATTACTGAGTTTTCCACGCCTTTCATCAATTTGGAATCCACTTTTATCAGCAAACCTGAGTAGTAGTCTCCTAAGATGGTTTGTCCATTTTCAAAAATTCAATACTCTACCACACTTCCATCCTACTTAGATGAAGGACCTCTTGAACAGCCCTAATATCATCCTATAATATAAAATGGATCTAAGGGAGTAAACTCACCCTAGCTGTGTTGCCAAACAGAGAGTTGGATTGCTGGGTCCCAGTGGCAGTGCCAAAGCCAAACCCTGATTGTGTAGTTGTTGCTGTGCCAAACAAAGGTCGGTTCTGGTTGAAAGGTGTGGTTGCTGCCGAACTGGTTCCTCCAAAACCTAAAAGCCAGAATAATATATTTTAAAATTTGTAGCAATCTTTCTATTTCAGGCCTAATCTTATTCAGTATCATTTACAAGCATTTTGCGGCTAAAGATTGTTGCAGTTGTCTTTTAGCGAAATGCATGTCAAATCATACACAACTCATGCAAATTTATGACAAATGATGAGACCTCACCTCCAAAGCCAGTGGTGCTTGTCTGTAGTGCCCCTGATCCAAGCCCTCCACCAAAAACAAATCCTGACCCGCCGGTTGACGTCTGTGTGGAGGAACCTTGACCAAACAGCCCCCCTGTAGTGCCACCTCCAGCCTGCTTTGATTTGCGATTGGAAGAGTAGTCCTCAATACGAAGCTCCTTTAAGAATAAAGCCACAAGATAAAAGAAAAAAGTCAACTCATGTTATCAGATCATGGAAAGGAAAAGTAAAGGGGCATCAACTGCATCATCAAAAAATGTCCCAAAGTTACAATGGATAAAATTCACCAGAGTCACACAAAGACTAAGTAAAAACATGATATTATTGTATTAGTACAATGCTGTCATGAAAGTGATAAAAGCAATTTTTTGGGCTGGTTGAAGATTTTATTTCTCACTGTCTAAGATTTTTATTCTATTTCCCTGTTAAAGAGAAGGAAATAATTTTTTTTTCAATCAGTGCATTCATTTTGTCAGAATACAAAGACAGAGGTGCCTTCACCAACCTATGCTTTTCAGGGAAACCACCCACCAAAGTCAGGGGAAAAGCGCAATGAAGCTAATTTTTAAAAAACAACATCAGTTTTTGCTAATTTCACTTAGAGCATTGATAAAATTAACAATACAGCTGTTGGAAACGATAAGCTAGGACTAAAGTATAAAAGGAATAATATGAGAACTGGACACAAAAATTTTTACCAAGCTTTTTAAATCGGTCACTGCTTGCGGCCTAGGCAGGAGCGCTCTCTCTTCCCCCCCCCCCCCCCACAACCTCCTCTAAATTTAAACAAAATTGAATTGCCCAAAGAGCCATGATTGTGGAGCATTTTTTTTCTTTCTGATTTAACTATTTTTTTTTTTGTGCTCAGACAAAGAGGTTGAATGACCTGTTGTAACTCATCTACAGCTGTGTCCCCCAAATGTTAGTTGTTACTGCTTTCTGTACATGTATTTTATTAGCTCAACTGCGGCGCCATAAAAGCTTACTCATCAAAGTATACATAAAGGCCTATATTCTAGCTTACATATTGAGCGCTGCTCTCCTTATCTTTATCTTTTAAAGAGACATTTGAGCTAAATATGATAAATATCGATTAGGTCTAGAACATCTCTCTAGGCCCCGCTGGCTGTGTAAAAAAGAAAATAACAATCCAACACTTAGATCTAGACTTATAATTATTTACCTTGAAATGAAAATCACCTCCTTTTCTCTGAGCAAAAAAAAATATATTAAAAAATTTAAATCACTTACTATAATAGTAGTCTCATGTCATGCCCAGTTTTGATTATCTATCTAGATCTAGATTTACACTAGATCTAGCTCTAGGATTTCCCAATCGATCTTAATACTCGACAAAAAGAAACTACCTAGTCACATTAACTATTTTCAGATGAAGAAATCAGAATGATTCTTTGTTGGACATAACGGCGAGGTTTGGGTGTGAAGATGGAGAGTTTGATCTTTTTCAGACAAATGTACGAAACAAATAAAACTACTCGATGGGACCAATATCTTGGATATTAGAATTGAAAATATAAAAAGTAAACAAAAATACATTATAGCGATATACTATATACCGCCCAGTTTTATACCTTCGCACAGGTTGATACTCAATGACCGAAAAATATCTTTCTCTTCATAGAATTATATTTTCACTGCTTTTTCGTAGGACTGTTGGGTCAGGGTAATCCACAAACAAAAACGAAAGTAACTGATTATAATTGTTTATGTTGGGTTAGACTAAATGCTGAAACAAAACGAAAAAATCTGGGATTTTGTGGGTAAATCTGGGTTTCCCAGATTTTCCGGGATCGTAGGCACCTCTGCAAAGAGTGTTACATTCCTTTATTCCAGATTGTTTCATTTTGTTGAAGTTGAACCCAGATATTACTTGTGGAGGAAATGCTTCATTTGACAAATATCATCCTATCAACCATTATGTACATTTTTGTAACTCCAACTTTCCACAACATCAAACTTTGCAGACAAATATATTTTTGTGTTCTGAAATAGCTTCATTGATCATTTATTCTCTAATTCTGAAAAGGGAAGATAGTCTATAATTTTGAATGTCAGCTTCCATTTACCTTAACCTTACTTCTCTGTTTTGAAATACAATGACTTTCACCTCAATAATTAGTTTGGGGGGGGGGAAAACTGAGAGATAATAAATGTACGTATCAATCTATAAATAGATCTAGACTGATCAAATATCCTCTCCTTTACCATTCAATGTGTGGCATTTATGATGACTATCAAACATAAAATTATTTAGAAAGCTACACAGCTTACACTCATATAAAAAAATATGTCCATGGTTGAATAAAAGACTATAAAATCATAGACTCAATATATTTGATTATTTAAGCTTACATTCTCTTCCTGCAAAACTGAGAGCTGGCATACTAGGTGTAACTTCGATCATTTGCTTGCCTTTGCCATTTCAATGGTTCCGTTATGGAAATTGAATCAAATTTCCAATTTAAATGCTATCTATCTGCTTGTTATTTGATCAATAACCATCTCTCAGATTTAAAACCAATGTCATAAATCTACATCAAAGTTAAGGAGAGCTACAGTGAAACTTGGACTAGCTCTGTCTAGAGTGGATTACACATTGTTTTGGTTTTGTCAGCATAAAAACATAACTGAGATCTCACTATTCTTAGTCTCCTTTTAAATTGATGCAAGAAAAAATGGTAAAAACACATGTAGGTCAAAGCGGTTTGCATCCCATGATGGGCAGGTGAATCTATTTAAGTAGTTAACAAGATCATCTCTAGGTTTTTCAGAGTTAAACAAAATAGTTTACAAGTTCAGCAAAGGCAAAAACAACTCATTTCTCTCAGGTAATATGTAGATGATCATTAATTTTCTTTTCTTTGGTTTGGAAAAAAGCTGAAACCTCTAATATGTAGAAATTTTAAGCTTTCAATACTCCTAACATCGTAAAAAGATAGCAGCAATAAAAAACCGTTAACACTATAACAGCAGATTCAATTAACAAAAAATTTGGAAGATGTTTTAATGCATTTACAGGAAACCATATGATACCACTTACATTCTACAGAATTTGATATTTGACTTGATGAAAACCTCTAGCCCTTCTACTTCAGGGTTCACAGCATCTGAACTTCAGTTATTGTGACGAGCCAACAACAAGCATAATACTGAATAATATTTAAAAATCTCTGGAATCTTCATGAAGCTTCTTTATAAATGAAAAAATAACAACAAACAAACCTAACATCCAAATAAAAATGCTTTCCAAAAACACCTCTTAACAAAATACAACAGCCATAAATGATAAATTTCCAATCCAACTACTTTCTAAGAAATTGATCATAAGTCTGAAAATCTGAAATCCAATTCTCTCAATAAAACTGGCAAATGAATGCTTGCTACATAAATAAAAGATTTACCTCTAAGCTTTTGGCTTCATATTCTTTCATAGCTGTGATACACTGATGCCTGGTGTTGATGTTGGTAGCTATTCGATCTTTCATCATAGTGTCAGTCCCAGAGGGAGGATTAAAGGTCACAGTGGTGCCACCTGCTGCAGTAGCCCCTGCACCAGCACCAAACGCACTAGTACCTCCAGTCTGACCAAAAAGAGATGGAGTGGTACCTGTGCTAGATCCAAATAGTCCTCCTGAGCCAGCTGGATTGGTACTTGTGCCAAATCCTGATAAAAACATAACAGTCAATAAAGTTAAGCATCCCACAGTCAAACTGATCTTTCATTTCCATTTAGACAATATCACACAAGGCAAACAAATAATTAAAAAAAAAACAATAAAGCAATAAGAATCCTATTTGAATTTCCTTGAGCAAGACCCATGATAAGATTTCTTTACCCAAATTATTTTTAAGAAATTTCTTGATCTTCAACAATAGCCAAACGCATTAAAATTTCATTCATATAAAAATGCCATGCCTTTCTGCTGTTTGTTCCACAATATAAGGTGAAAGCAAATTGAACTCTACATTTGCCCATGGATGTCATTTTGGGTTAGTTTCAGCAAAACAGATAACCTGATAAAATCAATGTGGGTTTTGCATAAAGTAAATAAATGTTAATGAATTTCCAAAGCCTTCCATGATGTCGTTTCAAAACCTGATTGTTCTAAGTCAATTTATAATTTTTTTCTTGGGACAACCTTGCTGGTAATACTAGGGCTTCGTTGAAAAAAAAACCAATCCACTAAACATAAGTAATGTTGACAAATTTGTTACTGAGTTGCCTGCTCCACATATCAAAACTATAGCTACCTATCTAAAAAAAAGGTTATTTCACTTATAAATTAAACAACCAATTTTGTGTCACTAAAAAGAAATAAAACTAACAAATTGACAAAAAAAAACAACACACAAATAAAAAAAAAACTCAAACCAGCAAAGCCACCGGGTTTTGCACCAAATCCTGAACCTGAAGAGGGTGTAGCAAACAATGAGCCTCCAGAAGAACCAGGTTGACTGGAAGCACCAAACAAGCTGCTGCCTGCTGTGTTACTGGTCTGGGCACCTCCAAAAGCTATTTCGAATTTTTGAGAAAAACAGTATAATTCAGCTAATAGTTTACTTGGGCAAAAAGTCTTTATTTGAGAGAGAGAGAGAGAGAGAGAGAGAGAGAGAGAGAGAGAGAGAGAGAGAGAGAGAGAGAGAGAGAGAGAGAAAAAGAAAGAATCCATATAGAAAGCAAAAACACACTTCGAGGATAACTTGGTAATAATAAAGGATCCAAAAGGATGCATGTGTGCCTATAAATAGTATATTACTAGGTCTAAAAGGAAATACGCACACAACTTTATAACTACCGGACAAAAAAGAAATAACAAAACTATTATCAATTATTAGTTTTGTTATTTATTTTTTGTCCCGTAATTATAAAGTTCTGTGCTTATTTCTTTTTAGACCTTTGAGAGAGAGAGAGAGAGAGAGAGAGAGAGAGAGAGAGAGAGAGAGAGAGAGAGAGAGAGAGAGAGAGAGAGAGAGAGAGAGAGAGAGAGAGAGAGAGAGAGAGAGAGAGAGAGAGAGAGAGAGAGAGAGAGAGAGAGCGAGACTGACTGACTGACTTACTGAAGCCTGTATTCTGAGACTGCCCAAATGAGGAGGTTGCCTGACCAAACAATCCTCCTGTGGTGCCAGAGGAAGTGTTACCAGCACCAAACAAGCTACTCCCAGAAGAAGGAGTCTGTGTTCCAAAAGCAGAGCCACTGCCAAAGCCAGTGGAAGCTGAAAAACAATGGAAAATTTATTCTGAAGAAAAGAAAAAAAAATGAATGCAGCGGTGCTAGGGAACTAACTTATAAGATGAATCTTTTCAAGAGCTAAAAACATAAGTAAAGGAAGACAAAAAAAAAAGTTCTGTAGAGATATCCTTTTCATTTCGAATTTTCAACATTAACTCATCTAATAAAAATCTTAAAAAGTACTCTTTTGCTTGTAAAGAAAATATTTGCATGCTATAATTATTCATAATTATTTTTATCTCCAGACAAGGTACAAATTTACATCTTTTTCAATTCTAGTGCTTAAAGTCAACTTTCTACAAAATACAAATAGACATCTTTGTTAATTCTCTACCACTACCAAGATAAATAAACTACACAATCCTCTTCTATCTTTTTAAACTTATTTTGGCCTCAATCATTCTCAATAACAGTTTGTCCCAATGAGCAGAGATACCATTCATAAACCTTCAGGGTCTTAAGGTTGAAATAAAGGTGATATGTTTTCCAGCTTGGTCTGAAGGTCTGAAGAGTATGTAATTATTGTGCAGCAGCATGTTTTAAGGCCGTATACTGTACATATATTATTTTAATGGAGTATGGATGTTTGGGATCGGAGAAGAAGCTTTATCCTACATATACAAGCGTAACAAAACATAAAGCTGGCATAAATTAAACTTACATTGACCAAATCCTCCAAATGTGGCTGAAATAAAAATAGTGTAAAATTAATGCAACAGCCCATAGAAGAAAAGTGCAAAAGGTGATGAAATTATCAGTATATATATTTTTTTACCTCTCCTAAATCAGACTAGTGTTCAATTTTCAAATCAATGATTCATTTACACACACCAGCTCATGCCTGGACAAGAAGCACTCAAAACAGTAAAACTACTTTTTCAGTAAATCTCAAAATCTCATGTTCATCATTATGTCTGAGTCTCACTTTCAAAGCAATACGAAAGTTAAAGAGAAGTAAAAATTATCATTTGTACATAAAAAAGAAGACTAACCAGAAACTAATCTTTGCTAAAATCTACTTGTTTGGTTAAACTTAAAGTGTTTGATGATTATTTCCATTTAAAAGGGGAAAATGTTAAAGTATATTAGTCTCAAACAAGAATATATGAAGCATTTTTTTTTCAAAATAAAACTAAATCATGCGCAAAACGAAATTCACCTTTATTTGAGTAATAAAAGGTAATGGCCTTCAAATACCAAAATGATACTTACTGTTGGAGGCCCCAAAGCCAGCAAAGCCTTTGTTAGCTTGACCAAACATAGTGATTTCTTTTATCTTAGAGATTCAGTTCAAATCTAAAACAAGATAGTTAAATAGTCCTGATTAGTTAATGAAAAAGAATCAAACTTTATGGATTTCTTCTATCATGGAGCTGGGAAATTGATATATGAGTTCTATGATTTTTTCCAATGGAAAAAAAAAATTCAGGAAGATCCAGTCATACAGCTACTGCAACTGCTTTTTGCTGAGAACAATTCTGATATTTTGTTAATAGTTAAAAAAAAAATACAATTGCAGGTCAAACAACACCAAAAGGAACGAAATAATACTATCGAAAGGCCCTCATTCTTGTCTTAGATGTCCTTGTTACTTTGGTTATCTCTCTCTCTCTTTTTTAGTTACATTCATCGCAAACAAATACATTCGAAGATATGACATATTTTGTGTTGCATTATTCCTATATTTGTCCTATTTTTGCAAATTGCTTATTTGCTGTTTTCTCTGTTTACATTGAGTTGCCTTTAATATCACTTACTTCCTTACCAATAATATATCTGTGGGCATATACAGTATTCTTTGAATTATTTTATTGCTCTTACGTGATCATTTTGCGCCTGTTTATTTGAACATTATTTCGAATCAGTTTGTTTATTTCCATTGTTCTATATAGTTGTGTTTACATAGTGCTTATCCTATTATTCTTATTTTTTTTAATCCTGTTATTATTTTTTTGTATATAAATAATTCACGATAGTATGGCTACTTGTGCTAGTTACAATTTAAATAACTTTCAAGTGAATGACATTTTTATGATCAGGACAAAGCAATTATTTATTTCAAAAGATCCCTGGGTTTTACCACAATCTGTTGACAGTGCTAAATGTAAGAAAACTTGTTCTTATTGTGAAGACCAGTATTTGTGGCAATGCTCTCACATTTTTTTAAAGTTCCTATAAACAAGAAACCTAAATTTTGTACTTTCTCTGTGTATGCTTTTTGGGGCAATTTTCTTGAACAGTCTTTTATTCCTATGGGGAAGATTGCGTTATTTAAAAACCATTTTTTTCTTTTTTTGAGCCACAAATGAGACCACAAGACAGTAAAAATTGTTTCGGATTTTCTTCGTAATCTTAAGGATTGGCACTCCTTGTGCAGTGAAATTTGCTGCTATTGGCACAAAAACCAGTAGCCTATCCGTGGAGCTGTCGAAGAAATTGACGAAATTTTAACAGTGTGCCATAAATCGCCTGGGCAGAGTATTAAATCAAATATGGCTGCTCAGTCAAATAGAGTGCATTTCCAAAAAAATGTTAAATACAGGTGGCTCTGAGGGGTGATACAGTGAAGAAACAAGACAGAAACACCCTAGTGCCTCTCATTTTTAGTACATAAACATAGATGCCAACTTTTGTAAAGGCAAATACAGATTTTTAGCGAGATAAATAAAATTGGCCGCTGCAAACCCAGTAGATGATGTAGCCCATTTAATTACAGTTATTAATATTGACTTTATCACACGCTTAAGCTGTTACTTAGAGTAAACTTATATAATTTGCTCTTATCATAACCTTAACATATACACCATGGCTGCAAGCTACGAGTAGTCCACCAAGCATGTACTTTTACTTACAAATAGTGGGATCCTGTCAAATACAGTACTTTTTAGCACCAATACGGACAGACATACTCGGAAGCCCAAATACAGACTAAATATGCATTACTATTAAACGTACTGGTTGACAGATATGCAATAGCTCTTAGTGTTCTCCGGCCAAAATTCACGTTTTGCCCAAACCATTATCAGACTCCTTGTTTGTAGCCTGCATAGCCTCATATAAAATGCTATAACTTTTGCCCTTTTCATTCCATTGTTACATATATCAAAATAAAGGGCATACTAAATTTGTGTATATGTGTTACTTATGTTTATGACACTATAGTTGTTTGGATCAGAAAGTGCTTAATTCTGAACACAACAATCAGCCCACCCTGTACTGAGCCGTCATTTTGGTACCTTTTACTCAGCACACAGTGTGCTGAGCCGGACATTAAGAGTTAAACCAAATTTGGTAATTTCCAGTGATTCCTATGGCGCTTATAAGGGCCTGGATGGACTAAAAAGTAATTACATGCATTGCATGATCAATTCATTGAAAAATCTTGTTGATCATGAGAATAGTCCATACCCACAACATTGAAAGATTGTGGCTGGATATTTAACAATGGTGCAAGAGACAAGGAATCAGAGCCAATTTTTGGCAAGATATCTGTTCATTACAGCACACAAGGAGAGCTCTGTTTTTCATTCATTTTTAACAAATACAGCACAACGTATGGCATCACATTCACGATAATTTAGTTTGCCGCATCCTGCACTAGCCAACCGAGGTCACCAGAGGTCGACCTCCAGTGAACTTGGCTCTGTGGTGGATTTTGAACCAGAATGCAACATTTCTGCTAAATGTGTTTTTCTTGTTCAAGTCACAAGAAGGAAAATAAATAATAGCTTTTACTTGTTAACATTAAAATAAAGTAAAAAAGTCAATCAAGTTTTTAACGCAACAACAAAAGCCCTAGCTCAGGTAGTTTTTTTCGCCACTGGATCACAAGTCAGTAATTTTTTAATGTTGGTTATATACAAACTCCTATACAGTGGAATCCGCTTACAGTCAAAACCTGGGGACCCAAAAAAATGTTGACTTTATCCATTTCCCAGATACAAGTCCAAGAATTCATGTTATAGGTCTCCCTTTTGTTACTTATGATAGAGTTTTCCTTTTGCAGTGTCTCCGTTTCGATACTTTGCATGTGAAAAGAGGTTTGTTTAAACAACATAATGTACACAAAATATGCGTACACACTCACAATTCCTGATATATTTTTTCAGCTTTAGTATGGGCTACTTTCCATCTGTTTTCACAAGACGAGCAGCAGTGGAAAGAAAACATTTAACATTTGCCACAAATGGTGAGAGCCAACGATGTTAAGTCTAGATCCAGACACCCAATGCACCTTTCTTTGTTACTGTCACAACAGTGCAAGACCACACTAACTTAGCTAGGCCTTGTTAAGCATGCTTTAAATACACAGAGACATATTGACTGTATCAGGTCTCTAAACAAGCATCCCTATGCACCCTGCTTTTATAGGTTTCACCTTTTCCTATCCACCAAGAGGTGTTGCCTTCAAGCAAAACTGTCCCCAAGCCACCGACTTTATCAGAAAATCATTTAAGCAAAGAAGGACAAATTTCATTTCGCTTAGAATTTTTCCATTTGGGTAAAAGTATTATATTTAAGTTGAGCATGTTGTATACTTACATAAATGTCAAAATCAGGAAAGAAAAAAAAAATTAAGCTGAATAAAAATATGTGTGTTTGTATGTACAGTTGAGTCCAAATAATCTGAATCCTTGGATATTTCGAAGACGTTTAACTTTACCTATTATTTCTCTCTTTAAGATTTATTAAAAATTCCCTTTAGTTCAGAGTTTGTGTATGTATGCATCTATCTCAATGTTGACACCAGAAAGAGAACAGTTGAATTTCAGAAAGCAGGTGCCACTTTAATACATGTATTGTTAATATGTAAATGTGATGTAACTTTGTCTTTAAAATTGCTTAAGATTCTGTGCGCTCTGTCCTTTTCTAGTTCTACTAATGAAATCCTCTGTGGCTGTCACCACTTTCTGTGCCATGCTCTTCCAATAGACAAAGTCCTATCCACTATTTTTTTGTGTGTGCAATGCAATGTTTCACAAGAGGATGATGCTCTGAAATGAGTTTGAAGGGAAATATTTCTTTTTCTGTGTACTGAAAAGAAGTTGTCTATTGCTGTTTGAATTTCTAGTATTCAAAGCTTGATTGCATTGGTTTAGTATATATTGCAAGGAGTAAATGAGGTGTTAATATCAATGAAAACCAAGAAAGTGTTCTCTCATGTGTTGTACTTGAGTGCTATTAATGCCACTTTGAGTTTGAGATCAAATTAATAATATGGGTTCCGTTATTGTATAAATTTTTTTTATTTTGAGTATGGCCACACAAAGTTCCAGCAAATACTGCACATCTCCTTAAAAAAAAGGGTATGAATTTCAATGGAATAAATTTACTGAGTAATTCTACAGGGTGAGATCAGGACACAAATTTTTTTTACTGAACATTTTAAAATAGTCAATGCTAGTGGTGTAGAGCACCACTTTCTCCATACACTGCCCCCCATCCCCAAGAACCAACCTTAACTGAAAATAATTTGATTGTACACAGAGCCATGATTGTGGAGCAATTTATTTCTTACTGATTTTGCTCATTTTTTTTTTTCTGTGCTCAGACCAAGAGCTTGAATAGTCCATCTACAGCTATGTCCCCAAAATGTCAATGCTATTTTACTGGTTCCTTAACTGAGGCATCATAGAGGTTTACTCCTCAGAATATTCATAAAGTACTATATCCCAGCTTGCGTAACAAGCACTGCTGTCCTTATCTTTATCTTTTCTTATGGCATGTGATCTGAATATGACCAATATTGATTAGGTCTAAAACTTCTCAATAGGCTCCATCCGGCTCCACCCAGCCACATAAAAAGAAAAATAACAATAAATAACATTTAGATCTAGACTTACAATTATTATATTTGCTTTGGAATGAAAATCACCTACTATAATTATTAGTCTCAGGTCATGCCCGGTTTTGATTATAGATCTAGATTTATCCTAGATCTAGCTCTTATTAGGATTTCCCAATCGATTTTAATAATTGGCTACATTTAAATTTATGTATCTTGACAAGAAAAAATGTCAAGTTGTATTTACTTATGTCAGATGAAGAAATGCGAACGATCCTTTGTTTGAAATAACCGTGATGCCTTGGTGTGAAGATAGAGAGAATGTGTTTTTCACACAAATGTACGATAAAGAAACAACTTGATGGCACCAATATCTTGGATGATTCAAATTACAATAAAATTTTGATATTGGAATTGAAAATATAAATCGTAAACATAAAATACAAGATATTGATATCATATATTGCCCAGTTTTATACTTTTGCATAAATTGACATTTGACTGAAAAATATCGTAATCGTCATAGAATTATATTTTCACTATTTCTTCTTTCAAAAAATGTTTACATATTTGTTCAACTTTTTGGATACATTTCCTTCTGACACAAGGACAGAGGATCACACGAATGCTCAAAATATCTGAAATTTTGTAAATTTTACTGACACTTCGCTTCCCTGATTCTAACATTTGGAATACAAAATTAAATTGGAAGTTTCTAATTAAAATTTTTCATAACATAAAAAATATATCATTATCATGTAAAAGCAAATGATACGTAAATTCAAACAGTGACTTTATCAAAAATATCGCACAGGCAGTTTTTTTAACAGAATTAACATTGTCATATGCACATTATGGTTGAAAGCTCTAAATCAAAAGTAGTGGTCTTCACTTTCAACCTTTTCACGGCGCTGATATTCGCTCCGGATACCACTATTTTATTAGATTCAGGAGGCTCGTATCCGCTAAGGAAACCACATGCTAACAACACTTTAGGTAACTGCTCTGGATACCACAAAGTTTTGTATTTATTTATGTGTTGATATTTTATTACTAACGTGGAACGATGTAACTTGTGCAAAATAAAACTTTTTTATGGCGGACATTGGTTTTGATTTGTCCTTTTTTAAATCTTTATCTTTTATTTACTTATAACTTATATAAAAGCGCCCTAGATCTACTTGTTGCAGGAAAAGAAGTTGGCCACCTGTGTTTTTTGTGGTAAATTAAATTTTTTTATTCCATAAAAAGAAACTATACCTCCATATTTGTCTTAAAATGGGCTTTTTGAATACCAAATGTGCATCAGGTTTAATTCCTGATAGAAATTAAAAAAAAAGCGTCTGCAAGGAACAATCTCTATTCAAAAGGTGCATCTATAAGGAATAATAGTATTTTAGGTTTTTGTCATAGGACTGTTTCACCTGAGCTCGTTTTTGCAGGAAATTGGAAGAAATACGCTTGACTTTACCTGCAACAAAGTTGGAACTTGGAGTGAAAGTAATTCTTCAGCTTAGGCTTGGAAGGCAAGAGTGCTGTTTATTATTAATATTGATTTAATGAAAGTTTCTTTTCTTTTTTTTAACAAATCCACTTTCATGAAGTAACTTGCAACCAAAGTGCTATTTCTTGTTTTCCAGTAGATGTTTTGACTCTGGAATTTTAAAATCCTCACAGTGAAAGTCTCAAATTTCAAATGGAACAGGGTGCAAGCCCGCTTCAAATTTTACTAGTTTGTTCACTTCATTTTGTCATATAAAATTGCGGTGACTTTCACTTGAGAATAAAAAAAAATGTCAGGGCCAGATCAATTAGAATAGAAAAAATAGGCCTAGCACTCGGATAATTATAGGTGTTATTGTAATGTATGTAAAGAACTATCCTCATTTCAGTCCACTTTCTTTAGTTGTGTGACAAACTAGGCCCATCAGGCTAAATCTAAAAATATTAGATCTAGTTACTAAAATCTATGCAGCTTTCTAACTTTGTCATGACTTCATGGACTCTAAATTTGGAACTATAAAAACTTGAGATCTATGACTTTAAATGTTTATTTATAATCTAGAATCTAGGAATCTAGATCTGGATTCAAATTTTTTGTTTTTATTCTAGATCTAGCTCTAAAACTAGAGTCTAGTCTTTGCAAGGAAAATACTAAGAACAATCGAATTGCAAGCCAATGGCACTACCTGCTTTACTCTGATAGGTTACTAATTACAAGGAAAGAATTACCTTCATTTCATTCCACTCTACTTAGCTGTGTGACACAGTTGGCCTATCAGGCTAGATTTCGGTATTTTTTTACCCTTACACCCAACTCGCATTGGCATTTGAAGTGATGTTTTTCTGTTAGATTTCAATGTGCTGAGTACGAATTTGAAGGTTTTATTCGCCGCAAATAAATAGTTTTTGAAATATATGACTTTTTGTTTTGGATTATTTCTTCTTTCTTAACCTATTTAAACGTATTGATTTACTCCAGGTAGGTGCCTTTTTGCATGTTAATTACTTCCGTCTTTTGCGCATGCGTATTACTTTCTTTTTAGTTACTCTTTGCGCCTGCGCAACGTCTTACAATTACCCATGCGCATGCGCAATTAAAGGCGCGTCTTTTGTCTCATTTCATTGTCATTACTCATTAGGCTCAACAGCTGATGTGTTTTGATCGTGATTGTGATTTTCTTCATGGCTGCTTGTGATAAGTGTTCTTTTGATTATTTTCAAGTTATTGCTGAATTTTATAATAACGACGCTAAGTCATAAGCATTTTTTCGATCTCATAGTGTTTTACCATCAGAAATAATTTGTCCACATTGTTTTTCTAACTGTAATTACCGCGAGGATCAGAGTGTTTGGCGCTGTAGGAAGTGTAGTGTTGTTCCTAAATCTAAGAAGCGACGGTTTTGTGGTTTTTCTGTTTCCGATTATAAAGTAACATTTCTTGATAACAGCAATATTGCCCCGTGGAAAGGTAAAGGTAAGAGCAATTTTTTTATTTATTTATCTTGTTAACATTCCCCGTAATCGGGACTACTTTCACTTATAATGTGATCACGGTCAAGGTCGATAGGAAAGACAAGAAACAGCACTCTTGTGAGTGTGGGTGTAATTGTAAAAATTTACCTAGATTTCTAGATCTAAAAACATTAACCTAGGCCTACTAATCTAGATCTTCTATTATTGAATAAACAGGCTTTAAACTCTGTCAGAAGCACATAAAAACAAAATTTGGAGCTTTGGGCCCTAATTATTATAAAAAAAAACGTGATAGATCTAAATCTAGATCTAGATCATAATTAGGGCTATGCAGATCTAGAATCCAGAATCTAGATTTCTAGATCTAGATCTAGATCTAGATCTAGATATCTAAGACTTCTACTTCTAGAATTTTATAATCTAAAATCTGAGTCTAGGTCTAATCTAGAATATAGATCTGGATTAAGATTATTATTGTAACTTTAAAAAAATAAATGAATTCGGTGAATTAGCATATATCGGCCTAACTCACGTTAGGCTGCAAATCTAGACTATTATATCTAAATTTAGATCTAGAATTCTAGATCTAGACTCTAGAGAGATAATTATAGGCCTACTTAACATTTTAGTTTTACAGTAACACTACTTACAGGTCTTCGCAAGGAAAATACGTAGAGCAATCGAATCTCAAGCCAAATACACTTTACTTCCCTCCGTTTTGGAGAAAGATAATTATAGTAATGAACCGCTTAAATCTGGCTTGAAGTGCCAAATTCTGGACAATAAATTGAGAGAGAGAGCTCACCATGTACTTCGCCGCCATACTTTTCAAGAGTGAGACTAATATGGCGCTGTACCTTTCAAAAACATTAACCCGGCCATTGTAACATCTTTTATATTATTTGAAGATTAAGAAATGATAAGAAAACAATATTTTTCATAAATCTTTCTCCAGTTGAAAGCTTTTGGTAGAAATACAAGAACTGGAGTAAGCTATAAATAATAAAATTAATTACGACAGCAACTAAAAATAGCGATTTCGGATCTTACCGGCCAGCTCCACATTTTTGCAGAAACATTTTGTTTTTCACCTCCAACCTCTGACCTTAATCTTCAGGGCATGTGATGTTTCAGAACCGCCCCTTCCGGGATAAACATAGGCGGGTAGCGACGGTTGGATATCCTATACGTCGGGGATAAGGTTGTGATTTAAACTCGAAACCAACCAGGATTTTTGCCCTACACTACAAACGTATATAAATGAAAGGCGAAAGAGGAAAGATCTGGAATTCTTGCGTGTTGAAATTTTAAATTCGACTCAGATCCTGAGTCTAAAACTGCCGAAAAGCTTTTCTAAACATGGAGGTAAATTCTAGGCCTCGAGTCTAGATCAAGATTTAGATCTAGATCTAGACTCTATATGTAATTTTGATCAATACCGGTAGGCTTCATCTATTTTGGTCCAGATTTAGATGTCTAGACTCAAATTCAGAAACATGATATTATGATCCTGCAAATACAACTGCTTTTGTAATATGTCTAGATACTGCTTTATTGCAGAGTAAATACATACATATGTAAATTCATTCACAGCATCTTTAAATTTGACTTAAGGGCAAGTGCATCAATTACTTTAGGATATAGACTCAAGACCTTTCGCCGGCCCAGTTTTCTATAATCACATGAACTTATTTTTAGAAATTGTTTTTTAAACTTTCATTTTGAACACCTTTCTGTACACCCAACGGTTAATGTCTGCAGAAACAAATATCCTTAGTATGATTTATTACACATGATTAAAACAGTAATTTCCATAAGTTTTAATATTATACCTCAATCATAAATTCCTTGCTATGAAGATAAAAAATTATCATTTTCGTCTTAGTGTGTGTTTATAACTTTGTTAATAGTTTAGATCAGGTCTCTCACAAATGCCCTTTGGTGGGTGTTTAGTTCAACATATTTATGAAATGCTGTAAACATTTCATCCCCTAAAAGTGTTTCGTTTTTTTTTTATAAATGTCTCGTAAAAAACCTCACCACCTGTCATACGATGAAGATTATTCCAGATTCATGTACTTGTTAAAGTGCTCAATAACTCTATCAATTAAATAAAAAGAAGGGGAAAAATATATATCGTTTAAATATAGATTTAATAAATTATATGTTTTTTGTACATCTTCCTTTCACGTATGAGCTTAAATTCTCCATTTTTTTTGTGTGTGAAAATGAGATTTAATAACTAGAGTTGTGAGGAAAGGAGAATCTCTGTTCTGCCGGGCTGTTTGACCCCAAGACACGACCGGTTAACAGGCTGCTTCAGGGGTGCGGCAGGAAAACGGGAATGCTGTTCTTTAACAGCAGTACTGAGCACACCGCTTCCCTCTTCTTGCTGTCCAGAAAGGAACTGCAATTCCTCCCTCTTACCTCTTCCTCATCCCTAGATTCACTGTTTACAGACCCTTGTCTTAAAGTTAAAGTAAACTTGGCAGGGGAAACACTCACACATACAGGAAATGTTATAAGTGCACTGCCTCCTCAGAAACCAGAAAAAAAAATAAATTGATGACTTGGAATTAAGTTGATGGATTTATCAGACTTTGATTTCTAACAGATGATTTTTATAGTTTAACGAAGCAAATATTTGGTAAAATTCAAACTTTATAGACTTGCTGTACTTATGCTGATTACATCTGGTGAGCAAATGAAAAGCTGGACCAGTAAATGCATTACATAAAGTTTTCGCAAACTTAAAACAGAATCTAAATATTGAAGCAAAAAACATAATATTTGCTTGTGCAATTCTCCTTTTTCATCATTCTATTCCTCCCCCTATCTCTTTGCTAGCAGATCTACTTCCCTTGCTATTTCCTCACCCGCTACTCCATCTTCTACAATAAGTTCTCAGAGAGAATAATTCGATTTGTTTTACCTCCAGAGAAGGATGGGTTAGGTTCCCTAATGTCAATACAGTTAATGTTGGAGACTTAATAAAAAAAATTAAATCCATTAAAAGCTAGATCTGCAAAAATGGAATAAAAAAGGAGAATTTTGTAAAACCTCAATCTATTCCATTTCTATAAACCTAATTTCCTTTATGTAGTTGAAGGCATATTGTGTGACGAATGATAGAAATACTTAGGTACTTAGGAAACAAGAGAGAACCAATAGGGGAACATGGTTGAGTTTGATACATTAATTGATCTTGATGGCTTTTAACTTTTATACCCACTTACATACAATGTATCTTAATGTTATCTCTTATAAAATTTTTACCTTTTGCCAGTGACGTTTACAAGTATTCTACAGTTTTAATGTCAAATATTTCTCCATTCTTAAGGAAGAAGATGAAATAACCAAGTCTGCAGTGCAAAACAGCAAAGCTGAGAACCAGGGTCCAAGTCTTCCTCTGTACCAAGTTCTAGTGCCAGAAGCTGTGAAGAGAGCTGAGAATGTAATGTTTACTCTGCAAGTCACAATTGTGGCTGAAGAGAAAGGCCTTGTGCTCTTGCGCCAGTATGAAGATTTAGAGTGGCTCCATCACAATCTTGTCACCAACAATGACATAATGGGCACAATTGTAAGTAAATAAATTTGAAGGAAATTTCAATTATTTTTTTAGTTAATCTCCCCAACGAGACCATAACTTGTTGCTCATGACCCATTGCAGATACAATGTTGTGCTCAACCTGATATGGTGAAAAGGTACTCTCCAATACAAAGTAAAAAGGTGCTACTACGCATAAAATATTACAGGGAAAAAATTTTTAGGCCCCAGATTTTGAAACATTTATTGCAAGTCAAATTGATAGTGGCAAGCTAATAACATGACTTAACTTAACTTTCCATGCTTCCTTGTTGGCAATTAGTGGATCTGGTTGATAGCTTAGAAATGAAACAGTATAGAAGTACAAAAGATGTGCAATAGCAGAAATGGTGTTTACATTTGCAAACGTCACTTCGGACAAAATTTGTGTATGACAGTTGTTCTTAAAATAGTGACCAATCAAATTACTACTACTTTCCTACATAGAATGGCATGTTTTCCCATGATGCTCTTTTTTCTTTACTCTGGAGGAGATCAAATTTTATTTAATTTTTAATTTTTTTCAGATTTTCACTCCATTAAAGTAATATGACATGTTTTATTTAATTATTTATATTAAAAAAAAATAACAATAATTTGTTTTAAAAGTGCCGTCAGCTTTGAAACTTGTAAACTGCGGAGAACAGACTTTTAAATATTAATTTGGTTCATCATAACAAATTTGGCAAAACTTTACTATGAATTAATTACATTAAAAAAATAACGAAGTTTCAAAAGCATTTTTTAGCCTAAATCCTTAATTTTTTTCTGTACAGTGTAGTACAGTGATCATGGTCGATGAAATTCAGTCAACTTCATCACTATGCATTGAGTGGTTTAGGAGATAGCAGAGAAAGAAATTTAAATTGCCTTTCATAATACTGTATAGATATACCAACCATGGTGATCACAACAGAAGCACTGTTGACACTTAAGTAACCGCCTATTGCAAAAAAGCCTAGCTTGATGACAACTATTGTAACCATCTCTTTTGTAATTTATACACCATTTTAAAAACTGCAATATTTCACCTTTACCAAGGACTGAGAGATTGACTGTGTAGAGCGCTTTTATGATTTAATTGAAACAGACATGAAATTAAAGCGCCATTTAAGTGTGTTTCGATCAAAATGATGCACTTTGCCTATTTTTACACGATGCGATATTCATATTCCCTGGATGCCACTGAATTGCATTCCATGTGACAGTTCCTTATCTTTTTTGATGTTGGTGCTAATCTGACCTTGGCATTAATAAATCAGTGATATCTCTTTTTTTAGGAAAGTCATTGGTTTCACTTATTCA
>JAWDGP010001161.1:0-21727 GCA_033675545.1 Elysia crispata | reverse complement strand
GATTGTCTGACTCTCTTTCTGGTTACATGGAGTCCCATCAGTGGTCAGATCTGAGAATTGTCTGACTCTCTTTCTGGTTACATGGAGTCCCATCAGAAGACAGATCTGAGGGGGATTCTCTGACTCTCTGTCTGGTTACATGGAGTCCCATCAGTAGACAGATCCGAGAAGGATTGTCTGACTCTCTTTCTGGTTACATGGAGTCCCATCAGTGGACAGATCTGAGAATTGTCTGACTCTCTTTCTGGTTACATGGAGTCCCATCAGTAGACAGATCTGAGAGGGATTGTCTGACTCTCTTTCTGGTTACATGGAGTCCCATCAGTAGACAGATCTGAGAGGGATTGTCTGACTCTCTTTCTGGTTACATGGAGTCCCATCAGTAGACAGATGCGAGAGGGATTGTCTGACTCTCTTTCTGGTTACATGGAGTCCCATCAGTAGACAGATCTGAGAGGGATTGTCTGACTCTCTTTCTGGTTACATGGAGTCCCATCAGTAGACAGATCTGAGAATTGTCTGACTCTCTTTCTGGTTACATGGAGTCCCATCAGTAGACAGATCTGAGAGGGATTGTCTGACTCTCTTTCTGGTTACATGGAGTCCCATCAGTAGACAGATCTGAGAGGGATTGTCTGACTCTCTTTCTGGTTACATGGAGTCCCATCAGTAGACAGATCTGAGAGGGATTGTCTGACTCTCTTTCTGGTTACATGGAGTCCCATCAGTAGACAGATCTGAGAATTGTCTGACTCTCTTTCTGGTTACACGTAGTCTCATCAGTGGACAGATCTGAGAGGGATTGTCTGACTCTCTTTCTGGTTACATGGAGTCCCATCAGTAGACAGATCTGAGAGGGATTGTCTGACTCTCTTTCTGGTTACATGGAGTCCCATCAGTAGACAGATCTGAGAGGGATTGTCTGACTCTCTTTCTGGTTACATGGAGTCCCATCAGTGGACAGATCTGAGAATTGTCTGACTCTCTTTCTGGTTACATAGAGTCCCATCAGTGGACAGATCTGAGAATTGTCTGACTCTCTTTCTGGTTACATGGAGTCCCATCAGTAGACAGATCTGAGAATTGTCTGACTCTCTTTCTGGTTACATGGAGTCTCATCAGTGGACAGATGCGAGAGGGATTGTCTGACTCTCTTTCTGGTTACATGGAGTCTCATCAGTGGACAGATCTGAGAATTGTCTGACTCTCTTTCTGGTTACATGGAGTCCCATCAGTGGACAGATCTGAGAGGGATTGTCTGACTCTCTTTCTGGTTACATGGAGTCCCATCAGTAGACAGATCTGAGAGGGATTGTCTGACTCTCTTTCTGGTTACACCGAGTCTCATCAGTGGACAGATGCGAGAGGGATTGTCTGACTCTCTTTCTGGTTACATGGAGTCTCATCAGTGGACAGATCTGAGAGGGATTGTCTGACTCTCTTTCTGGTTACATGGAGTCCCATCAGTAGACAGATCTGAGAGGGATTGTCTGACTCTCTTTCTGGTTACATGGAGTCCCATCAGTAGACAGATCTGAGAGGGATTGTCTGACTCTCTTTCTGGTTACACGTAGTCTCATCAGTGGACAGAGGCGAGAGGGATTGTTCGACGTCTGTGATATGCTCTTTGTTAGCTGTTTACTTGCTATATGTTCCGTTCCCTTTCTCTTTCAGGCTGTTATAATGCTGAGATTCCCCTCTCTCTACCAACCTCTGTGATGAGATTTATGTTCTTGCCTATAGCAGCTCGCCCTATTATTTACCGGAACAATGAACCGAGGTGGCTGTATAAACAGTTAACAAAACAACCGGTGGAGTTAGCGTGTCAAAAGACAATCATTAATTTTCTCACAACATTTTAAAGTCAAACACTGGATGGTGATCTCAGTAGAGAGCTGGTTCTGCGAAAACTTTAAAACATTTTCATAGTAGTCTTGTGGCACACAGAATTCGTACATTTAGTACGGACGATTTTGTCATGACATAAAAATCGGACAATGAACTGGCAAGTTGTGGCAAACTGACAAAGACAAACTTCTTATAAACGAGCACCAGTCTAGCGTATTGTGTTCTCAAATCGCATAGATAGAGACATCTGACTAATCAAGGAGTAAAGGACAGCCACTCCAGCTAAACAAAACACACACACACACATTCGGATAATGACACTCAGACCTGTGCTGGCATCTCTTTAATATCAAGTTCAATCAGACCAAACTAACGAGCAAAATAAAAAGAAAAAACAAACCCAGCAAACTTAGCAAAGAAGAACATGATAAGCATGATTTATGTCGTTAAAATAGATCAACCTTAAAGGCATACTCTCTCTCTCTCTCTCTCTCTCTCTCTCTCTCTCTCTCTCTCTCTCTCTCTCTCTCTCTCTCTCTCTCTCTCTCTCTCTCTCTCTCTCTCTCTCTCTCTCTCTCTCTCTCTCTCTCTCTCTCTCTCTCCCTCTCTTTGCCTCTCTCTCTCTCGCCCACCGAGAGAGCCCAGGATAAGCTCCACCACCATCTGTCTTTATCCCGACACGCAGTGGATTACTGGCTGATCTTAATGTACTCAGAGATCAAGGGTTTCAGGAAACCTGGTCTGGATGCGAATCTTTAGATCTCTATCAACATTTTCGCAAATCAGAGCTAAGAGGTTAGAATGTTATAACTTCATGTGTAACAGCAAGGGAAAAAAGGAATTTTAGGTCGTATATGCATTAATTATTTGAAGAAAAAAAACCGTCGCGGCATTGTTAGTACAAATAAATTGAAACAGACCAAAACCATTTAAAATGGAATTTTGGTCTAACGAGAACAGAACTTTTTATACCAGGGATTCTTGGATCAATTGCAACTACTCATCGCGATATTTTTTCCGATCATAGAAAGGTGGGTCATTAGACAGAACTGGATAGCAAGACAGGCAGAAAAAAAATAGCAAGGCTAGAACGGCATGTTTGAAAACACCGGAGAGTTCATCAGATTCAAGAGACGAGGTTTGGACTGACAATGTTGCATGGCGTAGGGACGGTAGCTTCAGTGCTGGGTTGTGTTTGACCAATCACGGTAAACTAATTTAAGAAAGTTCACGCAAGATAAGCGTGCGTTCACAGAGACCGCGACACGCGATTTGACCGGCGCGATAAATATGTACCATATCTATTTCATTTGAGTATTTTCAAAGAGAATGCGATTATATGCTGATTTGAATTGTGTTTTTTTATTTAAAGGCCAAACGATGATCGCTAGCTTTGTATTTTCACTGTTTCTTGTACATGTGTTATGATTTTTGTTTCTAGATCGACTTAAACTTCCTAGGAACGTAATACATAATAATTCAAATATTATGAACACCATAAATGTAGAAGCCTTGATAACAGCTGTATTTAAAAGGCCCTCTGTTTGGGATACAAGACTAAAAGATTGTGCAAACAATTAAAATTAAGCATACATTTTATAAAATTGAAATACAGCTGCAGTGTTCTATCTATCCTCCGCCCTCTCTTCATTCACTTTCGATCGTTCCCTTTTTATCCCTCCCCCTCTCCCTCCCTCTGTCTCTGTCTCTGTCTCTCTGTCTCTCTCTCTCTTTCTCTGTTGCTCACTCTCTGTACCACTATTCTCCCTTCATTGTGCCTCTCATTTGATGTATGATGCTTTCTGGTTCATAAGTTTTTGTTTTATTACAATGTAAAGAGCTGTTAAGTTTTGTTGTTAAAAAGGATAGCAGAAAAAGAAAAGCCATGCTAAATTGGCCATTTAATTTTCACTCATGAAAGAAAGAATCTAGGAAGGCTGTTTGTTCTTTAATAAAACAGTCTCTTTTATACAAAGCCATTTTCTTAAGATTAAAAGTGAAATTTAAGGTGTGTCACTTCACCCAGTTCGTTGATCTGCAAGTGTTAAGGCGCGTTCTCTATGGACACCTTTAAAAATTATACACGCATGGACGTTTTGGTACGATTTTACCTGTGCCAGCGACACCTACGCCTCGCGTTCTATATAAAAAACAGCTTAAAGTTAAAAAAAATGCTGCTAGCTCTGAACCCTCGCACCAAACACGGTTAGTGTCGACTGGCAGATCCAGCCCAACCAAGAGCGGATGTTCTACCCGCTCAGCGCCTCCATTACCAGCTCCGCTCCGAATCAATATTGTCTTCACATGAGAAACTTAAGCGACGCTAAACTAAATAATTATCGACAACGCCACTCAATTTTCAACAGGAAGGACATGGGCAGACTTCCGGCGCTGAGATCCTAACCAGACCCCGGTCTAAAAGCTCTGCCAGCTAGAACAGGAAAAGAACTTTCCAGGGGCTGCCAGCTACCAGAACAGAGCCGCCCGAGTTCACTGTGACCCCGGACTGGAGCCACTTCTTTAAGTATCACCGCACAAAAAGGCTGCGACACTGGTCGATCAAACGGTACGACCACCCCACTCACCGGCGATCTATAGTGAAGCTCTAACCCTCTGGTCACTCACGGCGCCTCAGAAGGACAGGAATATTGAACAATGTGGAGAAATGGCACTCGACTTGAGGCGAGAGAAACTAGCAGGACAGGAATATTGAACAATGTGGAGAAATGGCACTCGACTTGAGGCGAGAGAAACTAGCAGGACTGGAATATTGAACAATGTGGAGAAATGGCACTCGACTTGAGGCGAGAGAAACTAGCAGGACAGGAATATTGAACAATGTGGAGAAATGGCACTCGACTTGAGGCGAGAGAAACTAGCAGGACTGGAATATTGAACAATGTGGAGAAATGGCACTCGACTTGAGGCGAGAGAAACTAGCAGGACTGGAATATTGAACAATGTGGAGAAATGGCACTCGACTTGAGGCGAGAGAAACTAGCAGGACTGGAATATTGAACAATGTGGAGAAATGGCACTCGACTTGAGGCGAGAGAAACTAGCAGGACAGGAATATTGAACAATGTGGAGAAATGGCACTCGACTTGAGGCGAGAGAAACAAGCAGGATTGGAATATTGAACAATGTGGAGAAATGGCACTCGACTTGAGGCGAGAGAAACTAGCAGGACAGGAATATTGAACAATGTGGAGAAATGGCACTCGACTTGAGGCGAGAGAAACTAGCAGGACTGGAATATTGAACAATGTGGAGAAATGGCACTCGACTTGAGGCGAGAGAAACTAGCAGGACAGGAATATTGAACAATGTGGAGAAATGGCACTCGACTTGAGGCGAGAGAAACTAGCAGGACAGGAATATTGAACAATGTGGAGAAATGGCACTCGACTTGAGGCGAGAGAAACTAGCAGGACTGGAATATTGAACAATGTGGAGAAATGGCACTCGACTTGAGGCGAGAGAAACTAGCAGGACTGGAATATTGAACAATGTGGAGAAATGGCACTCGACTTGAGGCGAGAGAAACTAGCAGGACAGGAATATTGAACAATGTGGAGAAATGGCACTCGACTTGAGGCGAGAGAAACTAGCAGGGCTGGTTGCGCTGTGATGCTCCACAATGAGGCAGATACAATGTAAGACGAGACTTTTTCACTTAAATTTCTACACTCCTACAAAGAAAACAGAACGAAACTTAGGAATAAAAAGGAAGAAAATTATTGAGGAATTGAAACGAAGAAAAAATAAGGTATATAACAGAAAAAAATAAGGTATATAACAGAAAAAATAAGGTATATGAAGAAGAAAAAATGAGGTATATAACATAAGAAAAAATAAGGTATGTAAAAGAAGGGAAAATAAAGTATATAACAGAAGAAAACATAAGGTATATATAAGAAGGAAAAATAAAGTATATAAAAGAGGTAAACAATAAGGTATATAAAAGAATAAAAAATTAGGTATAAAAAAAAATAAAAAAAAATAAGGGATATAAAAGAAGAACAAAGGTAAAGAAAAGAAGAATACAAGGGATAAAAAAAAGCATAAAACTAAGGTACAGAAAAGAAGAAAATCATGGCATGGAAAAGAAAATCAACTAAGGTATAGCCGCGACCAAGTGTGGAGTCAATAAAACTGAGATATGTAAACGACATGGGACCTATTTCTGGTTCCGTTCCCTGGGGATTCCCGGATTTATCTCTCCCGCGTGTGCCAGCTACAGAGGTTCTCAAGTTCTGACCCGCCTTCCCCGAGCTTTCTAGCTCACCGGTTCTAAATATGCTCAGAAAGTTCGATGTCTGTTTCTATAAAATAGGCATGTTTCTGCATTATGAGTTTCCATACTTAGAGCCAGGTCATGGCATGAGTATAGTTTACCCTGGTGGCTGGTCGCGAAGAGGTCATTGTGACCAGCAAGACATTTTCCCCTTCAGCTCCTGGAGAACCAATCTTAATATTAATTAGAATATGATGGAATGTTTGGACACTGAAAACAATAGTTTCTGTCATCGCGTGCAGCCCACACACAAAGTGCTAAGAAATGCTTCGCAAAAAGAAGAGCATGTTTGTAAAATCCATTTCTGTATAGATATTCTTCTAAACATTCATAATCATGTAAGCTAAAATAAAGTGGCAACCATGAAAGATTCTTTACTAGATAAGAGAGGATGTAATTACCTGATTTCGACTAGCTCTCCAATTAATCTGATTAGTAAAAAGTATAATAACTAATGCTAATGGAGAAATTCTGTCTTAAGAGATAAGACATCTGTCTAGACCCTTTGTTTTGTATATCAAAGGTTGTACATGATTGTGATTAAATAATAGAAGAGCTACAATTTTGAAACGTCCCAAGACAACCGTGATGGATCTTAACTCATTAATCATCGCGCATGCGCACATCCCTCTAGAAGCTCCCTGAGGTATACAGGAGTGTCCAAGCCTTGCATCCGTACACCAGAATAGCTCCAATACCACTGCTCACCTTGTGCATTTCTCTCATAAAGAAAAGATGTACTATTTGCTGAGATGTTTCTTTCCAGATATAAGTTTTTTTTTCTGATGACATTCAGTGCCGTTCCTTCCATCAATTAAGATTACAGATATAAAAATATCAAAATGCAGACTAGCTGGACAATTCCGACAGTGAACCCGTCGCTCTGTGTTTTCATCATTTTCAATTCCAGCCCTTAATCTCTCCTTTCTGCTTGAGCGGTGTTTGATATTTCCGCCATGTGTTTGTCTTCTGAGAGTCTTCGTCGGACAACTTCGAGTTGCTTATGGTTTGTCCTCCTACTTAAAACTCAGAAAGTCTTTCTGCGTGCCATATTATTATTTCGTTGTGGAGAAAGGGAAAGGTCTAGGGATAGCCCACAAGCCTAGCTGACACACCGCTTTATGTTTTGAACTGTACTGATTTCTGCATCGATTCCAGTTACTGCTGGTTTCTCCCGGCCTGTGTTTTGAATATCTCCTACATCTAGACAGATGGTACTGATGCAAAGCCATGGATCTCTCTGGTTTTGAGTATTGAGGTCAATTTTGATCCTCACGAGTCCTCACTGATGCCTCGCTAGTTCAGCTTGGTTTCGTTTATTCCCAACATCATGATGATTCTTGAAAGCATACTGTGACATGACTTATGAGACTTGTCCTTCCCTGAATTTCACACCCTTAGATTTTTTTTGGCACTATCAAAAGATAGATTTAAAACATATACATTGTAATATGCTTTGTGTAAAAAAATCTATGGAAAATGCCAGCGTCCTCGACATGCTTTGCTTTGACTGTTTTCTTTATTTTCATACAGCATTATGTTACTTCTCTACTAATCTGCTCTTCATCTGAAGATTAGCATCAATACAGTTATCCTGCATCACGGTCAGAGGTCAACATACACACTCAGTGGGAGACAGTGAGAGAGAGAGAGAGAGAGAGAGAGAGAGAGAGAGAGAGAGAGAGAGAGAGAGAGAGAGAGAGAGAGAGAGAGAGAGAGAGAGAGAGAGAGAGAGAGAAGAGAGGGACAGAGTTTAGAAAAAAAAAAGAGACGGGCTGGTAAGATAGAGAGAGGCACAGAGTGCGCCTTGATTGGAAAGATGAAGAATCCTCTAGAGCAAGAGGATAAACATTGAGCAAATAATCTTCACTGCTTCTGGAGAAACACGCATATCCAGAATGTGTGTGTGCGGGGAAGGTGGAGGGGTGAGACGGCCGTCAGCTAAACGTCTGCGCTATGCTCGTTACGTGCTCATTGTCCAACTTAACAGGAATGTTGACATTTGCAAATCAGCTTACACAGTTTTGACATGGAAAGGGTGAGAGCTTGTGTAAAATCTACACCAGATGAAAAAGGACCAAAAAAAAAGGAGGAGAAAAAACAGTGAGATTAAAAATAAAAAAATATAGAAAGAAATGGAATGTGAAAGATGAAAGAGAGAGAGAAACAGCAAGGAGAGAAAAGAGGACACAGAAAGAGACTGAAAATGAGAGAAAAAGAAAGCAAGAGAGAGAGAAAGACAAATAAGGAGAGATATATATAAAAAAAAAATATATATATATATAAGAGAGAGAGAGAGAGAGAGAGAGAGAGAGAGAGAGAGAGAGAGAGAGAGAGAGAGAGAGAGAGAGAGAGACACAGAGCAGGAAGGAAAGAGAAATCGAGAGAAAGAGACAATGAAAGAGAGGGAAGAGAGAAACAGAGAAGAGTTGTTGACTTGATTATTAACTGATCGAAGGATTGTTAAGCTAGATCATTCATTGATTGGTTGATGACTTATTGATTTACAATACCGACTAGATGGACTGACTCCACATTGTGCCCAGGCTGCGTATCATCAGTGGCAAGGCTTGAACTCATCACGGCACTCCTCAGTCTGATAAAATGCGAGGTCCTTGTTCCGAGGATCACAGGCGATCTCGTAGGGTTCATCACAGAAAGAGATGAAGGATAAATTTGAGGATAGCTTTTGCAAGCAAATAGTGAAATCAAGCGGGTTGATGTGTTGGGAGAAAAGAATCTGAGGCCCTCAGCACGTAGCTGAGAAGATAACTGCATGGACAGAAGAGCTTAGCTTCGCCGTATCACTGCTCAAGGCAAGCTTTGGGTTAATGGCTGCGATCTGGGTCCTGGAAGAGGAAGGAAAATTATGTCGAGCCAGGCTGCACATAAATCTGGGCCTGGGATCAATGTCAGGACAAGTCAATGAAAGAGAGACAGAGAGGGACAAAGAGCGAGTGAATGAGTGGGAGAGAGAGAGAGAGAGAGAGAGAGAGAGAGAGAGAGAGAGAGAGAGAGAGAGAGAGAGAGAGAGAGAGAAAGAGAGTCAGAGAAACTGAGACAGACAGACAGACAGACAAACAAAGAACGAGAGAGAGAGAGAGAGAGAGAGAGAGAGAGAGAGAGAGAGAGACAGAGAGACAGAGAGACAGAGAGACAGAGACAGAGACAGACAGATAGACAAAGAGCGAGAGAGAGAGAGAGAGAGAGAGAGAGAGAGAGAGAGAGAGAGAGAGAGAGAGAAAGAGAGTCAGAGAAACAGAGAGAGACAGACAGACAGACAGACAAACAAAGAACGAGAGAGAGAGAGAGAGTCAGAGAAAGACAGAGACAGACAGACAGACAAAGAACGAAAGAGAAAGAGAGACACAGAGAGAGAGAGAGAGAGAGAGAGAGAGAGAGAGAGAGAAAGAGAAAGAGAGTCAGAGAGAGATAGAGACAGACAGACAGACAGAGAACGAGAGAGAAAGAGAGAGATAGTGAAAGCGATTGAAAGATGAAGAAGAAGATGAGAGAATGGGAGAGAGGATAAGAGAAAGATAAAATGAGGAAAAAAAAATGAAACGGCGAGAGATTTGAGGATAAGTTCAGGGTGTATGTGTTGATGTTATGATTTGATTTGCCAAAGGGAGGATATTGTTGTTTGATATAACCTATGCATTAAACTTAATTCGGTGCCTGAGGTACACACCCAAACAGTACTTGCCAGACATGGAAAAACCACACAGCATATCGGATTAGATAACGGAAAACCCAACGTGGTTTGAAGTCAATAACAGTTTTCTGGAAAAACCTTGTGTCTCAAAAATAAAATAAAAAAAGGATCAACTTCATTTGAAACCGATGATGATCCGAAATCTTTGTGTCTTGAGAATCATTGGTTTTTTTTTAATTATATGCATGCATTTTAAGATCGCATGAAATCGGCCATGTAGTATCATACAATTCTTGCAGACATATTCACTTCGAATTCTAAAGCATTAGTCAATTTCTGTAAACAATCCAAAACATTTGAGCGCAGTCCGTGAATCCGCGCTGACTACCAGCTAACAGCCAAGGGCAGATACAAAAGTGTAAACGACAGCCAATAGCAGATAGTGAAGAAGAAAGCACAGCCACTGGCAGAATGTGAAGAAGAAAGTACAATCAATGACAGATAGTGAAGAAGAAAGTACAGTTAAAGGCAGATAGTGAAGAAGAAAGTACAGTCAATGGCAGCCAGTGAAGAAGAAAGTACAATCAATGGCAGATAGTAAAGAAGAAAGTACAGTTAAAGGCAGATAGTGAAGAAGAAAGTACAGTCAATGGCAGCCAGTGAAGAAGAAAGTGCAGTCAATGGCAGATAGTAAAGAAGAAAGTACAATCAATGGCAGATAGTAAAGAAGAAAGTACAGTTAAAGGCAGATAGTGAAGAAGAAAGTACAGTTAATGGCACAGTGAAGAAGAAAGTACAGTCAATGGCAGCCAGTGGAGAAGAAAGTGCAGTCAATGGCAGATAGTGAAGAAGAAAGTACAGTCAATGGCAGACAGGGAAGTGCTTACCACAGTCAATGGCAGATAGTGAAGAAGAAAGTGCAGTCAATGGCAGATAGTGAAGAAGAAAGTACAGTCAATGGCAGATAGTGAAGAAGACAGGACAGTCAATGGCAGACAGGGAAGTGCTTACCACAGTCAATGGCAGACAAGGAAGTGCTTACCATAGCCAATAGGAGATTGTAAAGAAGAAAGTGAAGTCAATGGCAGACAAGGAAGTGCTTACAACAGCCAACGACAACAAAGGAAGTGTAAAACCACATCCAATTGTAGATACAGAAATGCAAAACCTCACCTAAAGGCTGACGGGTTAGACCCCTGTACAGCCACTGGTAAATGTGAGCGGGCGTCAAAACCACACAGCCACGGCAAGAAGTAAGGATAGGTGTCACACCTACACTTGCACCATTGAAGAAAGAGTAAATGATTGTCATTTGTTGTGGAAACCAAACAGTTAGGGCAGGATTCCTGGAGTTTGTCCCCAGGAGATTTCCCCGGACCTCTCCATAACGGCGGATCCTTTCTGGGGGTCGATACCTCATGTTTCTCACTAGACGAACTTACAAGATACATATGATATGATAAACAGCCATTGAAATACAACCATGTTGCTACAAGGTGTGTGATGTGTGTGTGTGGCCGAGGAGGAGGAAATGTGCTTGTCTTAACTTTTTTTGTATGAGAGTGTACAAGAGATTAACGAAATTGTGAAAATAGAGGCTACTGAGGCATTAGGGAATATAGTGGGATGTATAACGAAGTGTTACAGAAAGAGGCGAGGGTGAGATAGATAGAAAGATAGGGATAGAGATAAATAGAGAGAGACAGAGAGACAGAGAGACAGAGAGATCGACAGAGAGAGAGAGAGAGAGAGAGAGAGAGAGAGAGAGAGAGAGAGAGAGAGAGAGAGAGAGAGAGAGAGAGAGAGAGATTTAAGGAGAGAGAAAGAAATAGAGGTTCTTACAAAAATAAATTTAGACAGGAAGATAGAGTTTGCCAGACACGTAAACATATCGATGGATCGATAGCCACATGCATGGATTGTCATGGTTGTTCACGTTTGTAGTTATATCTCATCTTTCAAAGACTAACTTCTAACTTCTCTAGCGCTGCGTCTCGCACCTACAGCAGCACTCTGATGCTGTTTGGTTTGAGCTGGGACTGGGGGTAAAGACAGTTTCAAGCTTCCCGTAAGGCTTACATGTAGTGTCACCCTGGTTTATCGCAACAGGCCCACACCAGGATTGGATCCTGCTACTTCTATATTGCCAGTTAGACGGTCTATTTCCTGAGTCACCATCGCCGCCTGGAATCAATAAATTGATGGGTTGATGGTAGGTGGATAGGTAGATCTAGAGATGAATAGATAAACGGATGGATAGATATGCTGGGAAATGATAGGCCTTTTAGACTCTTACAAGTCCTCACTTAAAGTGTGTGTTTTGAGTGCAGTGAATGCAGGTGAGTCTGAAGTGTCCCTCAGGTGAGTGAAGCTGTCGACAGCAGTGTTGCATGCTACAGTAGCTTGTAGCGAAGATATGGCCGTCAGGAAGACCGTGCACCGTGCAGTATTCGATGGCTTCGTTCTAGTCAAGAACTTTACTTATATTACTACTTTCAATTCACTTGAAAATGAGTAAATAGATAAACAAAGACATTAACACATGGATGTGTAGACAGATTGATAAGCGAATTTACAGGTAGATAAATAGAAGGGAAGGGGAAAAAAAGTAGCTAGATATGGAGACGCACGAAAAAAATTATTTCGTTGGTTTATCAGCTGTGTCACAGAGAGAGAGAGAGAGAGAGAGAGAGAGAGAGAGAGAGAGAGAGAGAGAGAGAGAGAGAGAGAGAGAGAGAGAGAGAGAGAGAGAGAGAGAGAGAGAGGGAGGGAGATCTTAAGACAAAAATAGAGAACGAAAGAATCAGAGAGGAATGCAGAAAAAGAAAGAGAGAGAAAAATATTGAAAGAAATTGAGAGCTGAGAACCGCTACATCTCAAAGAGTTGGCCAGCATGTGTCTTTACGAGCGGACAATTTAACCGGAAGTGGTTGGTTTCCGCGCGGAAATTCTCACTGACTCACAGGACCATAACAAACTTAGGACCCAAAAGTTTGAATATCTCGGGTAAATTAGGTCGCGTCGCCTCTCCGAGCGAGTCCCAAGTGAAGTGTCCCTCCTGCACCGTCCTGCTCTGGCTGAGCGCAGATAAACAATCGAAATAGAGGCTGGAAAACGGTTTTGTTTTTTGGGAACCCAAGTAATTAGGGTTTTAAGTGGCCAATTGTATTTTCTTAAGAAAAATCGGAACTATTCTAATTTGATTTTTATACCTTTGATAATATGAGACGAATAGATAGTTTGATGGATGAATAAGTAAAAAGCCGCTTGACAAATTCGTGATGACTATATATCGACAGGTTGACTGGCTAGTTTTATTTCATAAATATTTTTTATTGTTCTGGAAAAGTCTCAATAATCCTTTTTACGGACTATTTTTTCAATCAACGTAAGAAATTAAACTTTCAACCAGGCACCATAACTGTATCTTAACATTTACAAGAAAGAAAAAATCTGAGTAAGGAAGACAATATGAGATCTATAGCTATAAACAATGTCGTTTCTTAAATTTAATATACAAAACTGTTGACAAAATGGTTACAGAATATTATACCAAATAACGTGTCTGAGAACCAAAGTGATTCTATTTAAGATGGGAACATAAAAACTAACAAAGACTTCTGAAGCTCAGACGAATCACAACTAGCATGTCTTCCTCTTCTCCTTCTCCTTCTCTTCCCCCTTCCCCTTCCTCTTCTTCTTCTTCTTATTCTTGTTTGTTATTGTTGTTGTTGTTGTTGTTGTTGATGTTCTTCTTCTTCTTCTTCTTCTTCTTCTTCTTCTTCTTCTTCTTCTTCTTCTTCTTCTTCTTCTTCTTCTTCTTCTTCTTCTTCTTCTTCTTCTTCTTCTTCTTCTTCTTCTTCTTCTTCTTCTTCTTCTTCGTCTTCTTTTTCTCCTTCTTCTTTTATTATAACAATTGTTATTTATTATTATTATTATTATTATTATTATTATTATTATTATTATTATTATTATTATTATTATTATTATTATTATTATTATTATTATTATTATTATTATTATTATTATTATTATTGTTATTATCATTATCATTATCATTATTATTATTATTTTTATAATCATAATTATTATCACAATTTTTATCATCATCATTCCAATCTCTACCACCCCATCCTCTCTCTACCCATATATTTATTTAATATCAGTCGCTACGTAACCGGGGATGCCAATAACGAAATTGAGATCTAAAATCTAAATGTAATTCATGTTGCTGACTCCTTTATTTTTCTCCGTGGGTTTTTTTTTTTTTTTTTTTTTTTTTTTTTTTTTTTTTTTGGGGGGGGGATGCAGTTATGAAATTGTTGTTTTCTTCCTTCTTTATTAAATTTTTAATATATTCCACTTTTACCTTTTTAAAGGATAAATGTTCATATTAAGATGAATGTATCATTTTTCTACACACCCATCTTAGTGGGATTTTTTTTCCATGTAAAGGAAAAAATGAGAAGCCACAAAGGAAAAAAAATATCAAACCAGGACAAGTCTGCTAAGGCCAGATGATTATATCACTGACAGCATTATGTGAAATGCAATCTCAACTTTATATTTCTAAAAGAAAAAATTCATTCTAATGAAACTAACAGTTGCCTGATTTTAAAAAAAAATGATTTCCCATTCTTTATTCAAATATTCATTTGGAGTTTTATATCTCCAATTTTTCAGTTTTTTTATTATTAAACCTAGCACACCATTGAATCATTATTTGAAGAGAAATCACTGGAAAAGTAGTTTATTTTTTTAAACATGGAAGTATTCATCGCCTGACCAATGACCCCCACTAAAAATAGTTAAACAACTCTCCCTATATAGATGAAAATATAATAAATACAGAGAGAGAATGGTTAGAAATCTAGATGAGCCATCTACAATAGCTCTCAAACAGACAAAAGCGGAAACAAAGAGATTCTCATATCGTCTACCACTCACAGTAACCGTGGATCATAGAAATAGAGGGAGAAAGACAAGAAATGGAAAGACAGAGCCGGAGAGAGAGAGAGAGAGAGGGGGAGTGAGAGAAAGAGAGAAAGAAAGAGAGAGAGAGAGAGAGAGAGAGAGAGAGAGAGAGAGAGAGAGAGAGAGAGAAAGAGAGAGAGAGAGAGAGAGAGAGAGAGAGAGAGAGAGAGAGAGAGAGAGAAAGAGAGAGAGAGAGAGAGAGAGAGAGAGAGAGAGAGAGAGAGAGAGAGAGAGAGAGAGAGAATTAATGGGAGAGAAACAGAAGTGAGAGGGGCAGAGACGAAGAAAAAATAAAGTCAGAAAAAAAGAGAGGCAAAAGAAGGCAGAAAAAGAAATAGGTGACAGGATGGAAGAGAGAAATATAAATGAAAAGAGGCAAGTAACTTATGAAGAGAAGAAATGGTATAAAGAACAAAGAGAGAGAGAGAACAATTTTAAGTGAGATAAAGTTACGGAAAGAATGTCAAAGTCTCTCTCTTATTAAAGAAATTTCCATGAAGTTTAGAAGAAATAATAATGAAAAAACTACAAAATGATATATAAGTATCATAGTATGAAACATGGGACAAGAGTGACATATCTACTTGCTATAAATTATGGTTTTGATTTCTAAACAAATCCTATAATAACATTAAATTAATTCGGCGGCCGAAAATACGGAGCAAAACTGCACAGAGCTGAGTGATCCTAAATGGCGCACAGAAGATATTGATGGGTAAGCTCAATAGATAAAAACAAATCAGCGGAAGAAGTCTCATGTCGTACCAACAGAAACCAACAGTCAGAAGCAGTGTTATGTCGGACCAACAGAATCAAACCAGCAGAACGAGTGTCCTGTTGGACCAACAGAAACAAACCAGGAGAGGAAGTGTGAGTTCGGACCACCAGAAACAAACCACTAGCAGACGTATCATGTAGGACCAACAGAAACATTCCACAAGAAGAAGTGTCATGTTCGACCAACAAACACACCACCAGAAAAAGTTTCATGTCAGACCAACAGAGTCAAACCACCAGAAAAAGTTTCATGTCGGACCAACAGAGTTAAACCAGCAGAAGAAGTGTCATGTGGGACCAACAGAGTCAAACCAGCAGAAGAAGTGTCATGTTCGACCAACAAACAAACCACCACAAAAAGTTTCATGTCAGACCAACAGAATCAAACCAGCAGAAGAAGTGTCATGTCGGACCAACAGAGTCAAACCAGCAGAAGAAGTGTCATGTCGGACCAACAGAGTCAAACCAGCAGAAGAAGTATCATGTCGGACCAACAGAGTCAAACCACCAGAAAAAGTTTCATGTCGGACCAACAGAGTCAAACCAGCAGAAGAAGTGTCATGTTCGACCAACAAACAAACCACCAGAAAAAGTTTCATGTCGGACCAACAGAGTCAAACCAGCAGACGAAGTGTCATGTCGGACCAACAGAGTCAAACCACCAGAAAAAGTTTCATGTCCGACCAACAGAGTCAAACCAGCAGAAGAAGTGTCATGTCGGACCAACAGAGTCAAACCAGCAGAAGAAGTGTCATGTCGGACTAACAGAGTCAAACCAGCAGAAGAAGTGTCATGTCGGACCAACAGAGTCAAACCAGCAGAAGAAGTGTCATGTCGAACGAGAAGAGACAAACTTTATAGTTTATTCTGCGTCATCTAAAACTGTTCGCATTTACTCGTTTTGTTTTCGGATCTTATACCTGTAAATCGCGGAAAAAAAAGACGAGATAAACTTAGGCTGGCCACAATCTTCATTACATGCTGATCATCTCGCCATGGCCACACAGAGTTGACCATCCTCGCGGCTTGAGGGAGCCTGATGCAAGTCAGGGCGGAGTGATCAGACAAACAACTTTGCCGGACGACGGTTTGGTTCAAGCTGGAACGTGACTCGTCCGAGGTGTTGGGTTGTAGAAGTCGCTAAAGTTCAGGACCGGTCTAAATAAACTGGGTACATCCCATCTGACAGAAACATAAAGTACTGACGGTTACTGGGTGCCTCGTCTTACATACATGTTTTATCAAATGGCATAAAGCAAGCAGAACTGATAATGCGCTTCGCCACATTGATTTGCATTCGTCAGACATGCTGTATCCTGCCCTGTTGTTTTGAGGGTGACATAGCATGTAATTATAAATAAAAGATCTACGTTGCCATATTTCATGACACATTGAGGATTAGTTACAAATCTATTCCAGAAATCGTGCGGGATATTTTTTGACAATCCTGCCAACTGGATATTTCCTGGAAAATCCAGAAACAAACCAATGGAAAATCCCTGACCCTATATGTAGCGCCTTAAGTGATAGAACTATCTTTACTATCATTATTGGATTTAGGGCAGTCATGCGAGCGTTATTCTGACCTGAGGCGAGCAGGGCTTTTCCCTCAACTTTCTTACCGTTTGCTTCATTTGGTCGCGTCTGTCCAATGTACAGCCTTACAGCCTGATGTCAGGGACAAGGGGGGTGGAGTATGGGAGGGGTTTGCGGGTCAGTGCAGGGCTAACAATCCTCATGATGAATGGTGAATGGGACTCCATGAGAGCAGATCTCAGGTTCACTCAGCTCCTAGCTGGGCGCGAAACACTCACAACAGCAGCTCGGAATCAGAGAACAGAGACGAAGTGTGAGAAAAGGGAGCATAAAGAGAGGAGAGAACATAGAGAGAAGGAGCAAAAGAATGAACGGGAAAGAGAAAGAGCAGGAGAAAAAAGAGGTGGAAGAGAGAGAAGAAAGAAACTAATAGGAAAAAAAGAGATAGAGAAAGAGAGAGGAGAGGAAGAAAGGTAGAACAAAGTGTAGACAGGAAAATAAAGAATTTTGAATTAGCCAAATAGAAAAAAGATCAGCGAGGAAAAGAGGTAAACAGTAAGAGAAGTGGAAAAAGAGCTAGAGAAGCAAAGAAAGAGAGAGAACGAGAGAGAGAGAGAGAGAGAGAGAGAGAGAGAGAGAGAGAGAGAGAGAGAGAGAGAGAGAGAGAGAGAGAGAGAGAGAGAGAGAGAGAGAGAGAGAGAGGGAGAGAGAGAGATAGAGCAATAGAAAGCAAAAACACCACACTTGGAGGATACCTTGGTAATTATAAAGGATTCAAAAAGACGCGAATGTGTCTATAAATAGTATAATGCAAGGTCTAAAAGGAAATAGGCACACAACTTTATAATTACAGTACAAAAAAGAAATAACAAAACTTTTATCAATTTAACATATTAATGTTTCACTTGTAACCTTCGTCAGTATTATTACAAAATCGTGCTTTCCGTTCAACACACAACCCAAGGGGTTGCAAGAATGTACATTCGTGTGAAATTTGTGCCAAAAAAGAAAATCATAAAATGTGTATTGCAGAGGTGCCTATTTCCTTTTATATATATATATATATATATATATATATATATAGAGAGAGAGAGAGAGAGAGAGAGAGAGAGAGAGAGAGAGAGAGAGAGAGAAAGGGAGAAAGAGAGAAAGAGACAGACAAAGACAGAAACAGAAAGAGGGCGAGATAAGGGAATCGGAGATGAATTAATGCATCTATTGTAGACAATCTCCATGCACTTCAACTTCAATTGATACGTAGAATAATTTCTATAACAATTCCCAGTTTTCAGTTTCTTTGCGGCGCTCATATTTCACTGGCGGTCATTCATCGCCGGAACTCGCTGCCCTCACAGCCAATCAATAGCCGTCACCATTGATCACGTGTGAACTCTGGCCGAGATGACCCCATTCCCGGAGATTCGAGCGCATAAAAAAGATGGAGAAAACCGTGAGAAAGCTGAATGGAGAGACGGAAACAATGAAAAGCCATCTAAATCAAAAGCAATCTGTATGGTGTTAGATAGTACGAGAAATTTGAACCAATCGGCTGCAATGATTTGTTCTTTACAACAGATGAATGTCTTTTGGTTTTACCACATATATAGTGAAACTCTAAGTCGATAGATCGGAGATCTGTTAAGATTACCGAAATTAAGCTAAAAAAGTTTTGATAGCAAGTTGAAACAAACATGTTAATGTATAGTCTGGCTCTCCGTATAACTCCAGTATTACTATTAGTTGTTAGAAATAAAGAAAGCAGTCAAACAACGTTAGAGGCTGAGACAGACGAAGCTAGATCTAAGGATCTAAGGATGCAAGTGATTGTAAATGAAGAAATAAATGGTGCATAAAAACCAACCACAAACCTAGATCTAGCTCGACACCAACAAAGAAGACGAAACACGTGAAAACAGTAACAGATGGAATGAACAGGGATCGAACCTGTGCCTTGCCGAGACAAGACCAGGCACTTAACCACTGAGCCATCCACATCTACAAAAATAGATGCTTCAGGAACAGTGACTTTCATACTGGCTGGAATAGACTAAGCAGTTGAATCGCTAAGAACGATCAAGTTCATAATTCCATCTGTTACTATCTTTTCACGTCTTTCGCCTTCTTCGTCGGTCTCGAGCTAGATCTAGGGTTGTGGTTGGTTTTTCTATATACTATTAGTTGTTAGGTTTCTCCTTTCCTCTCCAGACGGGACTTGACTCCCTCAATAGCCGCAAATCGTGATAAGAAACACGCGACCCACCTCACTTGTGGAGAGCGATTAAACGGAAAACGGAACGCCTCCGAAAAGCTTCTTGGCAAATTGGAGGAAATCGATGAGCACTTGAGCAGTGCAGCGCTTCCTGTTACGGAAGTAGGTGTCAGCGGGAGAAAAGTTGCCAGTTTATTTTCATCATTTCTTGACTCTTGTCATAACCTGAAAAACACTACCCTTATAATGTATAACCCACTTCTCTCTTGACTCCTCGTTTGTTCTTTTATTTTCAACAAATGTTAACCTACTATAGCATTAGTGACCCCAGATCTCGTTCAGGGAACAAATTTGTGTAGAACAGGTCAGGAGAATTTTTTCTCTCCCAGTGTCAGTAATCTCCTGCAATGGAGATAACCAACTAAAAGCTTTCCGTTGTACTCAAAAGCTGTAATTTCAACCCTCCATCTCTGAAATCTCTACCATTGAGCCGAAAAATATCGCTCCCTCTCTCTCTCTCTCTCTCTCTCTCTCTCTCTCTCTCTCTCTCTCTCTCTCTCTCTCCGTTTTTTTCCGTACGATCACCTCTCTTTGTTCTCTGAAAGCTATCACGTCTCCTATGCTTTACCATGACTTCCGTTAAGGGGTCATTGCCTGAGGTGCAATCCGTTTCCGGTGTCTTGATGCAGACTGATTGGAAACAACTCTAGTGTGATTCGCCCTTGATACGAATCCTGACAAAGGCAAAGGTCGCATAGTGTATTGCCCATCATAGTCACATGCAAAATTACATTTTGAAAACTATTTTTCCGCTTTTGTAGTGATTTGTGCCAAGCAATTCAGTGGCGCAGCGTGTTCAGTAGGATCGAATGAGTTTGCTGGAGCTTCAAAACAATTGGAGCCGGCAGCTTCTCCCTGTGATTTGTGAATCCAATTAGGTCAGAGCAGACAATGTGGCGTCAACTGTAGGACGCTAAAATCAATTAAAATCATACTTGGCTTTTCATAAAATTAACGTTAGTAAAAAGCTCTGAATAAATTGGGTATACCGAGGCATTTGTAGCGCCTTTATGCAAATTTGACTCCGTGCCGTTGAAAAAAAAACAAAAAAACAAACACACAATGTTCCATGTCAAACGTCACAGAGAGTCATGTTTGACCTCTGATCCCTCGCGGCACTCAAGTAGTAAAGTTCTCACTGCAGACACGATGCTAGCGTGCAAAATCTTTCTATAGACTCAGAACTCGACCTAAATGTAGAGACTGTATCATCACGATCATACCTTAACACTGTCTGATTCCCGTAATATTACTTTGCGTTCCGAAGGACAAAATCTAATTAACATGAAAAACAAGTCGCTGTTAAAAACAAGCTTTATTGGGATTTTATAACTGTACATGTGATTGCTACTACTGGCTTGGATAATCTTTCAGCTGTTTCCAACATTTTTATAACTTATTCATTTGAAAAAAACAGGAAAGTCGTAACATTGAAAAGAGTAAAGATTATAATAGCAACTCAGGGATGAAAATCATACTACTGTTGCTGCTGCTACAATTATTGCTGCTGCTGTTGCTGCTACTATTATTACTTCTGCTGCTGCTGCTGCTGCTGCTGCTGCTGCTACTACTACTACTACTACTACTACTACTACTACTACTACTACTACTACTACTTCTTCTTCTTCTTTTTCTTCTTCTTCTTCTTCTTCTTCTTCTTCTTCTCTTCTTCTTCTTCTTCTTCTTCTTCTTCTTCTTCTTCTTCTTCTTCTTCTTCTTCTTCTTCTTCTTCTTCTTCTTCTTCTTCTTCTTCTTCTTCTTCTTCTACTATTGCTACTACTGCTACTACTATTACAACTTCTTTTATTACCACTACTATTTCTACTACATCTTCTTTTCTACTATTGCTACTACTGCTACTACTACAACAATTTCTACTACTACCATTACTACTACTATCTCTGCTGCTGCTGCTCCTCCTCCTCCTCCTCCTCCTCCTACTACTACTACTACTACTACTACTACTACTACTACTACTACTACTACTACTACTACTACTACTACTACTACTACCACTACTACTACAGAGCTAAAGGAGGCAAACCACTGGGTTAATTATAAGTAAGAATTATAAGAGCTAGAATTTTAGGTAGTGCTCAGCAGTGGCTAGTATAAGGCTTTTTAAGTAAAAGTGATCGAAAATGCTTGAATTGGTGGGATTAGACTCATCGATTTATAGATGCTTCGGCAGACATCACCTTGCCATTCAAAGAGAACATAGCTTATACCAATACGCCACTACACTCCCTTAAAAGAGAATTTCATGGCGAAGGTATTTACGAAGCCTCCCTGAGTGACTTGCAATCTTGATTGGGAAAGCCCAAATCGCACCAAAGACAACCATTGAATCCGGAAGCACCATACTACTACT